>OZ038465.1:27170269-27195769 GCA_964036295.1 Plumapathes pennacea
GTTTTGAAACTTGATCACATATAGAATAGACGATACATGGTTAGCCATCGTGGCATCTTTCAGGTTGCGTTCTTCCTGTTGGTTCAAAAGGTTCATGATATTATGTATGAATCACCAAGACTTCTGCTAAAAGGGTCTAGTGTGGGTCTCTGTAGCACTAAGCACTCAAGTTTTAGGCACTCTAACTGCTTAAAAATTATGCTTAAAAATTATGACACGCGCGTGTCACACGGCTTTGTTGTCACGGTATTCAAACGTCCATAGCTCCTGATAGATATTTTGTATCAACCCAGAATTTTGCTTTAAGTCTTTTAAGACTTAAAAGGCATAATAGTCTTGAACATATCAGTGTATTGGACTTACAGGTAGCCTGTGTAGCAAGCGTTTCCGTAGGGGGTTTCTGAGTGCATAACGACGACTTTTTTGATTTTGGCCGCGCGAAACTTGGGGCGAGCGCAAGAAGGACGCGAGGGGAGGGAGGCGGGGAGGTGAGAAGGAAACCGCCTCCTCCTCCCTCCCCCCCCCCCCCCCTCACCCCAAGTTTCGCGCGGCTAAAATCAAAAAATTTGTCGTATGCGCTTAGAAACCTACGGAAACGCTTGCTACGGAGGCTAATTTATAGGATACGTTACTTTTGAAAAGGCTTTTTATGACACATGCAAACCAAGAATTGAAATACTGACTAATTTGCATACTGTATGAACTTGTAAACATTCACCGGAAGTGGATATTTTTTGGCATTTGTCACTCAGAAATTTTAGCGGATACTAAACCAACGGCTTCAGATTTGTTTACGCAAATCTGAAGCCGTTGGTTTAGGTTGTTTACCATTTACCCCAGATTTCCGGAAATTTCGGTTGGAACGTAAATGGAAAACGGCTTTTGGTTCGATCAAATAACCATTAAAACGCCATCGATGCCACTGATTGTTCTGAATGGCACCTAACAATGCCGAACACAGCAGAGTGAAACAATCGATGTCAGAATCAATGGCCAAACAAACTTCGGACCCATAAAACACGTTCCGAACAAAACTATGGTTGCAACAACTACGACAACATCTTCCTTTTAAAACTGCGTTGTTCGACCACACCCTGTACTAATCTGGAAAACCGCAACTGCTTTATTTGCTTACCCTCAAATACTCAAGGTAGCTTTCGACCAGGGAAGCTTTTTTAAATACTGACGTGTCCAGCTCCGAAGTCTTCGACACGTAGCCAAGAAAACCTGAAACGCACAGAAAAGACTCGTTTGTCCAAAATACCAAACTCGATCAGGGTAATTTTGTTTCTCTGAAAGAAACTGAAATGTTACTACAGCAAGGACAACATGTCCGACAACGCCTAAGAAACAGAATATGAATACTCACACAAAATTCTCTCCAGCACTTTCTTGAAAGTAGTTTCGCTCACAGCAGGAGCTCTGCGCGCCAGGCAGTACTTTTTAGTCCAGAATTGCTCGAGGTCCTTTAGGAAAGTCCTCATCTCGTCGGGAAGTTCTTTATCGGGCAGACGATACGCTGAACTCTTATGATTTTTCAGAACAGCACTGCCACTAGGCGTCGGGTGTATCTTTTCTACTACGTCATTGGCACTGGCGTCACTGACAGAATTAGTCAGCTTTTCAACTTGCTGGGACCAGCTTTTCATCTCTTGCACGCCATCACTGGAATCTTCGTCACTGGAGAAACTAATCAATTTTTCTCGTGGTGGACTATCTGGCTGGCTAACTTGGGTGTCCGGGAATTTAGAAGAAGTCTTTCTCCCGTCTCTCTCTTGCACGCCATCACTAGAATCTCCGTCACTGGAGAAACTAATCAATTTTTCTCGTGGTGGACTATCTGGCTGGCTAACTTGGGTGTCCGGGAATTTAGAAGAAGTCTTTCTCCCGTCTCTCTCTTGCACGCCATCACTAGAATCTCCGTCACTGGAGAAACTAATCAATTTTTCTCGTGGTGGACTATCTGGCTGGCTAACTTGGGTGTCCGGGAATTTAGAAGAAGTCTTTCTCCCGTCTCTCTCTTGCACGCCATCACTAGAATCTCCGTAAGTAGAGAAACTACTCTCTCTCTTGGCAATCTTGTTCAAAGGTTCGTCAACTTGGGTGTCGCAGGACATCGAAGTAGTCTCTGCTTTCTCCATGGAGCATTTCGTTTTCTCCACATCAGTAAAATCATTGGTTCCATAGAAACTAATATTTTCGTTTGGTATTTGTATCGTTTCACAAGAATTTTCGGGGGAGAAACTAAAGGAGTCTGTGTCGGAATCCGACTCGTTCTCATAAGCTTTCAAATTGTCCATATTCCTATTTTCTTCACGACAGAAGGGTTAACTAAACAAATCATGAATCCAAATGTTGTGGTAAGGGTGAGATTAACCAATCAGAGGCTATCTTATTTCAGTTAATTAAAGATGGCATATGGCCAAAGGCCGCAACTGCGTTCGGACAAACAAACATGGTGAACTGACATTTTTAATGAAAGCAGCAAGTCAGCTGTAAACTCACGTATTTTAAAAGGTGTATTAGAACTGGCTCAAGGTCAAATTTTACAGTTTGCTCAACTTAGGTATGTGGAACTTCATGTTCTAAACACGCATCCGTTTCCGCAGGCCTCCACCTTCGCCGAACCGCGTGTTCGGGTTAGTCTCCGTTTTCCAAACCTTTCATTTCCACGGCGGACAAAGGGTGAAAAACTATGTCTTCCTTCTTTTGGCTGAGTTTCAAGTTGAAGTGATTGAGTGAAATTTGAGACAATTGCTGACATATACTTGCGGTTTTGGTCAATTCATTATTTTTCGCATTCTTCTTCTTCTTCCAGTTTGATTCAGTTGTGTACAGTATCTTCTACTGCTGGTGAAAATTAAGTGAAGCAAAGCAAAACAGTATCAAATGATAGGCTGTCACGGGTTTTTAAACTTTGACCTGCGCTGGTCAAACAACCGACAATTTACGAAAACCCTCTAGGCAATAATGGTTATGAAATGCAACAAATCGACTGACAATTCATGAGTAAGATGATGACAAGCAAAATAACTCCAGGAAACGACTTCTAATTGCCAGCCGATCTGTTAAATTTCAGAACTATTATCACCGAGGTTTGGGTAAATTATCGGTGGTTTGACAGGCGTGATTCAAGGCACTGCATATTCTAGTATCGGTCCAACGAGGGAGATTGAGAACATTGTGAACACCTTTGATCAGCATAGCTAACATTGCGTTTAATAATTCCTAAAACTTTGTTAGCTTTGTATACCACATTGCTAGTGTACTCTATTATATATACACTATAGATGTCCGCTATACGTCTAAAATCGAAAGTTTATATAGTGTATAGAGCGAAGTATCCGATGTCTAAAGTGTCTATGGTATATGTATATACACTATAGATGTCTACTATACGTCTAAAGTCAAAAGTGTGGAACACTTCCCGTTCGTTTTCAGGCAAAATTCTTTTGGGAGTAGGACTGGGGTGTAGTCAAGTTGGGCAAGCCCAAAATTGCCCGCTCATATTGTGACGTCTATGCTGGGAAATTCAAACGAGCTCATTGTGCGGCAACGGACGAATTTTACCACATACTGATACTCGCAGCCTTACGTTCCCAGAACTCTGCAAATACACGAAGCGAGAATTATGACAGAGAAGTCGAAAAATCACAAGAAGGTGAAGCGATCGCTAGTGAGAGTTTCAGGCGAAGCTAACCAGGGTGGAAGGAAAACTATGGAAGATTTTATGTCCATTGTGTTTGAACGCAACCCGGAGCAAAGATTTTTTGCAGTATTCGATGGCCACGGTGGAAAGGATGCAGCGGTATTCGCCAAGAACAGATTATGGGCAACTGTGAAACGGCAGAAAGGATTTCACTCAAACAATGAACAGCAAGTTATAAAGGCGATAAAGAAAGGTTTCATGGAGACCCATCGCGCAATGTGGAAGGAACTCGGTAAGTTTTTTATCCAGTGTAAATCAACTTATTCTGAACACAAGTCAGATATATTTCTACTGAAACGAGCCTACGAGTCCTCAACATTCACGTAAAAACATCACGAGCGAAACAAGTTTGAGTGTGTCGTATGTTTTGATACAAAAGAAAAACACAGCGATGTAGATTGCAAATCAAACAAATCACGGTTTCTTGTCCTGACAGAATTTGGTGTTGATCCACCGAGCCTACGATACAAACCAACGAAAAGAAGTCTTTATTCAGTATTCAAATTTTGCTGCACGGTTGCCAGAGAAGCGGAAGAACAGTGACAACAACATGTGACAATATAAGGACTTGATACTCCACTATTAGTTAGTTTAATGCATCTTTTATAACATAAGTTGAGTACAAGAAAAACGAGGCTTGCACACGATCTGAAATTTTAATTACCTCGAAAGCGAGGAATGTCACACGAGAGATGTTTACAATATCATTGCGGTTTTGCTCACAGTGTGTTCAGTCCATTTGTGACTGCAAACTCAATCCTCAGAATTATTTCGGTGTATTTTTCATTTCTGGTATTCAATGACCACTGCGAAACAAAGGCTACATGATCGAATGAAAGAAACACTTCAACAGGCAATGTACGATACGCAGAAGAATTTTATGAGGCAACGGCCGTGTTTTCACGATGCAGTTTTTCTGGCTTAACATTCCTCACGCCGGTTTGTCTACCGACCTGAGTAAGCAACTTAACTAATTTGGTTGTTTTTACGAGCGGACGTGTGATATTTGATCCAAGTAATTTATGCATCCGAACTGAAAACACATCAGTGATGGCGGACAACGGAGAAGCTTACAAGTATATTGCTCTTGTGTTCATTTCTGTTTTATCGCGCTTCGACGGAGGAAGAAGTTTCAGCGAACTCCTGGCTTAGGTTGCTAGCAATTACCAGAAGAAGAATTGAGGCTTCTGTCTTAGAACGACTTCAGTCGAAAAGGAGGGCAATGATCGGTCGAAAGAGAAAAACAGCGTGGGTTCTTGAAAGACCGCAATTTTGGTTTGAGCACATGGTACTAAACCAGTACGAAAATAACATATGGCGTAAACATTTTCGGATTTCAAGACAAACCTTTCGCGTTCTCTGCAATCTAGTTGCGCCGCATTTGGTGCATCAGGATACAAACATGCGGCAAGCGATTCCAGTCGAAAAACTAGTAGCTGTTGCTCGAAGAAACCGCAAATTTCCGATTTGACAGCTCCCGTCAAAAGTTTTAGTTCAGTGGACTCTCATTGGTGGAAGTTAATTCCCGACAAACTTAAGCGACCTCGTTTGGTGGCTTAAATGTTTTGGCTTTTTACGTCAAACCTCTACCCTCTTAACTTTAAGCGAGTTGGAGAGGCAGCTGTTTTCATGAGATTTCCGGGGATCACTCGCTAAGCGACTAAAAAAAGCCCTCGTGAAAACACGGCCAACAGATGTCATGTACAGAGTAAAGCATAAAGCGTCATTGTTTTACGGCTAAAGCTCACCGTAGCTTTGGTTTCTGTTTTCGCCCTGTTATCTTCCCAAAAGTATTTCGTGTCGCCACAGAAAGTTTCGTCGGGACTAAATATTTATCGGCGACAGCAGTATCCATCAAATATTTGTTTACGGCTATTCTCAAAGCTTCCGCGGTGAACGCGAGCCAAAATCGTTCCCGAAAATCCAGTTTATCCGTGCATATTCCACAGAGCCAAACGGTGTTGAATTTGGATGGGATGCGGTTAACTTTTACACACAAGTAACAAGCAATTCACTGGCCACATCTCGAGTTGTTTAGCGAAGTCAATTACGTCATCGCCCAGCACGTGATAATATGAACCAATCACCGTGTGCCCATTCTCGACCGACAAAAAGGAAAAAATAAATAAATAAAAATTTGCGTTTTTACCACAACACACTAGTTTCTCGCTCTCTGATTGGTCGATTTACCGTGGTAAATAAGAGTCCAGACAACGATGCTGACGCCAGCATGTCACGTTTTGCAGCGAAATACAACAAAAGTTTCCTGTATATTTCTAAATGTTGTGGTAAAGAACAAATTTCCACTGGTTTGCCGTGGTGTGGACTCTTATGTACCACGATTTACGTCATCGCATGGTCAAAATGTTGTGGACTCACGAGGCGCTTCGCCGAGTGAGTCCGCAACTAATTTTGACCATGTGATGACGTAAATCGTGGTAAATAAGAGTCCACACCACGGCAAACCAGTGGAAATTTATTATCTTAAGCTCGCTTGGGCCCCAGGCCCCCGCGAGCAATTAGCCATGGCGACGAACGGTGACCAACGGAAGTGACGTCAACGAGAACGTAGTCTAGAGTAGAGTTAGGCCACCCCCTACGTTTTTGTACACACCCCTCTCTGCGCATCCGCAATCTTGTTCTTCGATACGTAATGCTTCAGAAACCTAAGGGCAGGGTGGTCACGCAGACATAAGTGATCGCAAGATACAGGAAATAAGTTGCAGCGCATGGGTCTTGTCTCACCTCCGCTGCCCTGATTATCAGATAAATGGCCAAGAATGCGACACGGCCTCCCCAGCACATCCGGGACCACCGCTGCTATTGTCATCCAAAAGGGATGGAAGCTCTACGTAGCTCACGTCGGTGACTCGGGAGTCGTCCTCGGAAGAACGAACAAGGTCACGGAGAAACTCGAAGCCTTGCCGCTTACTTACGAACATAAGCCCAACCTGCCTTCGGAGAAGTTTCGTATCGAGGCCTTGGGGGGTAAAGTGCTTACCAGGAATGGTACTTCACGCGTCGCCTGGGAGAGGCCCGTTTGCTTGGATCATAAAGGGCCCATCACACGAAGCACCAAGAGAGAATCTGTTCCCTTCTTGGCAGTGTCACGCGCCTTAGGTATGTTTTATAAAGTTGAACGTAATTTTATCTTGAGGGCGTTGGACGATCAACGTGATAGGCCTCCGTTATTGTTCACTGGTACAGTGCGATCTCAAATTGAAACACGCTGACCAAAATAGCCAGTAAGCAATGATTTTTTGCTTTATTTTCTCAGAGGTCGCTTCTTGTGTTCCAAGTGAAACGCTGGCGACAGCACTACGAGACAAGTTGCAAAGTACATATCACACGGTGCAAAACCACGCAAAATGAGAGACCGTTTAACTTTTCCTCCAACTTGTCTCGCATTTTTTGTTGCGTTGCAAGTTGCAAAGAGGAATGTCGCACACACAATTTCTTCTGCAACTGTCTCCCAACGGCGTTGCGTTGTAAAGTTGCAGGAAAAAAATGCCTCGTGTGACATGGCCTTAATTGGTTGGACGTGTTTTTGCTTGCCTCATTGATTGGCTTTGTGATTGCCTTGGTTTAAGTTTTCGACAGTCATCCGAAAAGCACTCTATCTCTTGTGCTTGTGTTGCTCAGGGTATTTATGTGGGGTGTGAATGGGTAGGCAACCATCATTATCTATAAGCTATCTAACGAACTGCATAATGACTAGGTTTACAGCGAGACAGAGGTTTGATCGTAAATCCAAGGCATCTCCTTTATTATTTTGATGATTCATTTGTCGTTTCTTGTTCAGGCGATCTTTGGAGTTTCGACTACTACAGAGGAGAATTCATTGTGTCACCCACACCGGACATTCGGGTCCACAAAATTGACCGGCTCACAGACAAGTTCATAGTGATCGCCTCGGACGGACTGTGGGGAGTGATGGAGCCAGACGAATCTGTTCATCTGGTGCATGCGTTTGACACTAACAGAGATTACATGGGAGGAGAGGTCTCAGAACGGTTAGAAATGAAGTTTTCTTCTGCATGCCTTCTCCGGCCACACTTTGGGCCGGTACTTTTCCCGTTTCTTTCCTTCCGTTACTTCTGTTCCCTTTCACTTTCTTTCCTCTTTTTCACTTTCCCGTCTCTTATTTCCATCCGTCCCGACATCGAAACCTTTACTCGAGATAAGCTTTCCCCCTCCCCCTCATCAAACTTAGCTCTTGTGCTCATCTCTCTAGGCTTGTGTTCAGAGCACTGTCAAGTTGGCGCGAGCGAGGACAAAGGGCAGACAACACAAGCGCTATTGTCGTGTTTTTTGAGGAAACTGAGGTTCCTCCAAAAACGGAGCAACCGGAAATAGGAAGTGAAACGGAAGTGGAAAGTGAAGACTCGGACTCGCAGTTAATGTCACAAAGTCCGGTGCAAGAGACATCGCCGAGTAAACCCGCCTTGATCCGCCATCCCGCTTTCAGGTGCTCAGGATGGGCTTCCGGCTGGCACACCCCTCAAGAATGAGTCCACTCAAATCTTTTGATTGTTTTGTTCAATACTTATTTAATAAAGGGGTATTTTATCACTTGATGCTGCTATTTCTGTTTCTAGATGAAATACTGAATCTAATTTACTAAAAAACACTTTCAGAGAAGGTTGAATATCTCTTGATCTACATAGTGGAGCGGATGTGTGCAGAATTTGGGCCGAATTGTTCACTTTTGGTTAAAAGCACCAAACTTGCAGGAAATATTCATTTTCTCATATCAATAAATATCTGATATAGTGCCATCGCGAAATTTGCTACTGACTCCAGTTAAAGGGGTTTTCAAAATCGCCGCCATCTTGACCGGAAGTCAAATTCGATATTACAAAGGGTCGTAAAATTTAGACTTTAAATGTTTTTTACGAATGCTAACATGTTCATATATATTTATTATCATATCATGAGCCTGGGATTTTAAAGCAGTGTTGCAAATTTGCTACACAACGTATATTTTGGTTCGTTTTGTGTCACCTCTATCCTGAACCGGAAGTGAGAGGTGATTTGATTGGAAGTGTTATAAAGAGTTTTAAATCATGTTAACTATTCAACAATTCTTAAAGTTTGCTTTAGAGGTACTAAGCTCCTGGCATTTAGAAAATATTTTAGCTTTCCAGTCCAATAATGGAGGACGCACACAACAAAACAGTTGCTAGTACCCTGGGGGTACTCCCATATATAAGCCATATAGGTATGAGCCGACCCAAAGGGTATCGTTTTCAAGCATTTTTAGTCTGAAAGAGGGTATCGATTTTGCCTTTTTGGTCTGAAATACGGTATCAATTTTGTCTTTTTGGTCTGGGATAGGTATGATTTTAACAGAAATATGTCGCCACGGACATTGCACGGCAAATGGAAGAAAACACAGGTTGGACATTGTTCCGAAAGGACAAAAAATCTCTAAACAAAGGTCTGAACTACTTTGGCCTGTCAATAGTGTTCGAGGTTTCCTGGTCCCCCCCTTGTCATGCATCACGCAGACAAGGGTATTATCCTGAGTATGTCCGAAAGACTCACAGGGGGTTTCATCGGGTAACCAGCCCGACTCATTGTTGCCAGGATGACATTTTTGCAACGATAACTTAGTGTAACTTCTAATTATTAGAAATAAGATAATCGTAAATATCCCCTCACTCTGTAGTGCTATGTATACACTGGAGGTTTGTTGAACAAATTTGAAGTATTTCCGATGTAGCGTGAGAAACCTATACAAGATGAAGTTTGTACGAGTGGCGCACTGAGCGAGGCTTAAACTGGAGCACTTCCTCAGGGACCGACGGTCCAGCCAGGAAGTAGTTGTTGTTTCCTAATATCCCAGAATATCGGCCTGTGCTCAATGAAATCAAAATGGCCTTCGAAAGCTAGTTATATATAAAGTCGATAAAGTCCGACATTAGGTTCAACACTTGACGTTTCTGTAAGTTGTTTAGTTTGTATTATCGAAATTTAATACGATAAAACTTTGTGTGTTATAGTTATTACGGTTTACTTTTTTTTCCAACACTAGTTCTCTTGGGGGTACTCCCATATATAAGCCATATAGGTATGTGCCGACCGAAAGGGTATCGTTTTCAAGCATTTTTAGTCTGAAATAGGGTATCGATTTTGCCTTTTTGGTCTGAAATAGGGTATCGATTGTCTTTTTGGTCTGTGATAGGTATGATTTTAACAGAAATATGTTGCCGCGGACATTCCACGGCAAATGAAAAAAAAAACAGGGCGGAAATCGTTGCAAAAGAACAAAAAATCTCTAAACAAAGGTCTGAAATAGGGTATACATTTTTAGAGTCAGGTCTGTGATAGGGTATAGAAAATCAGGTATTTCTATCTGAAATAGGGTAAGGGTTTTCAGGACCGGGCGGCACACCCCCACCCAAAATTATAATGAGTGTCCCCCCGAGACTAGATCACGTGAAATTGTTCGAAATCTATCAGCCTTCTTGATACGGATATATTCTGTTTCTTTGTTAATTAGGATTCTTTTCCGTTCTTCGTTAATTAGGCAAATAGTTAATAATGGTAATAGGACTGAGTGGAGTCCGATTCGGTCTGTAATCATACGAGTGATTACGAAATCGGACGACCGCGCTTCGCGGGAGTCTGATTTCGTAATCACGAGTATGATTACAGACCGACATCGGACGACACGAAGTCCTCTTACCAATTAATCATAAATATTACAATTTCTGAGAATGAAATGATCATATAGCTTCAGCGTCTTCTCCTGTACTATACATAAAAACAAAGCATCAAGAAGTACTTCATCGCCGATCTATTTTAACACGCGCGTACACACGGTTCGGCGTTTGTAAACACGCCGCTTGTTCGTAGTTATCTAGCTCTCAGTTATATCAACTTAAAATACTTGAGAGAAAGAAGAAGCTAATTTACCCAATGATTTGAGTTGAATGCGGATTTTTGAAGTAAAAGTAAAAAGTGTGTAAGTTCTTTACACTCAGTAAAAATCAGTAAACCCATCACGAACTCACAAATTGAAAGACAGTTTATTTCGACTTTTCAGGTTTACATTTTTTAACATAACAGGTACTTTGAAACTCAGAATACTAGTTTATTTTTTTCACAGAAGTTTACTCCAAAGCATTCAAAGGAAATATTCAAGACTGAAAAAATCTGTATCTTAGCGGGTCGGCACAGCAATTACAAACTTACCGATTTCTTGACGGCTTAATTTTCTAGGAGCGTTTGTCCATCACAGTCCATCACAACAAAGTTAAGTTTCTTCCATGATTTTGAAATGAATTAACGACGTTCATTGACATTGGCCGAGCCGTAAGTTTCAGAGTGTCTATAGCACAGCATGCTGGCGATGTCGTGAACTAAACAAACGCGCCCGACCGGCGAAAATTTCCTGTCTTCTTTCGTTACATAGTGACTGTTCACGTTCTTTGATTGACCACAAACTGTTCCTTGCATGTTAAGTTGTCCAAGAATTAACAAAATTCGCCTTTCGAGAAGCCACAAACTCACACCGGCAATCGAGTTTTCCACTGAAAATCAGTGTAACGCTGATTGGTGCATTTAAATTTCACTCTTTCTTATGATTGGTCAAGCCAACTGTCCGATTACAGAACAAAGAAGTATCCGATTACAGAACAATAGGTGTCCAATTAATGATTAATCGGGGGGTTTATGAACCAATCACATTCGAGGAAATTGTAATATTTATGATTAATTGTATGAATGCCCGGTCAAGCGGGACAAAACGGCTGGCGAGTTGAAACCATAAGAGAGTGCACTGAGATAGAGTGAGTTAGTTTTGAACAGCCAAGGACAGAAGAGACAAGAACTCAATGTTGGACGAATGTGACGTCAAATTGTTTGTACGGAGAATTGTGGGCTGACCGATAACAAATAAAATACGCTGTGAAGTCCAACATTCTGTTCCCATGTTGATAATTGGTGCTGGAATGAACTACTTTGGCCTGTCAATAGTGTTCGAGGTTTCCTGGTCCCCCCCTTGTCATGCATCACGCAGACAAGGGTATTATCCTGAGTATGTCCGAAAGACTCACAGGGGGTTTCATCGGGTAACCAGCCCGACTCATTGTTGCCAGGATGACATTTTTGCAACGATAACTTAGTGTAACTTCTAATTATTAGAAATAAGATAATCGTAAATATCCCCTCACTCTGTAGTGCTATGTATACACTGGAGGTTTGTTGAACAAATTTGAAGTATTTCCGATGTAGCGTGAGAAACCTATACAAGATGAAGTTTGTACGAGTGGCGCACTGAGCGAGGCTTAAACTGGAGCACTTCCTCAGGGACCGACGGTCCAGCCAGGAAGTAGTTGTTGTTTCCTAATATCCCAGAATATCGGCCTGTGCTCAATGAAATCAAAATGGCCTTCGAAAGCTAGTTATATATAAAGTCGATAAAGTCCGACATCAGGTTCAACACTTGACGTTTCTGTAAGTTGTTTAGTTTGTATTTTCGAAATTTAATACGATAAAACTTTGTGTGTTATAGTTATTACGGTTTACTTTTTTTTTCCAACACTAGTTCTCTTGGGGGTACTCCCATATATAAGCCATATAGGTATGTGCCGACCGAAAGGGTATCGTTTTCAAGCATTTTTAGTCTGAAATAGGGTATCGATTTTGCCTTTTTGGTCTGAAATAGGGTATCGATTGTCTTTTTGGTCTGTGATAGGTATGATTTTAACAGAAATATGTTGCCGCGGACATTCTACGGTAAATGGAAAAAAAAACAGGGCGGAAATCGTTGCAAAAGAACAAAAATCTCTAAACAAAGGTCTGAAATAGGGTATACATTTTGGAGTCGGGTCTGAAATAGGGTATACATTTTTAGAGTCAGGTCTGTAATAGGGTATAGAAAATCAAGTATTTCTGTCTGAAATAGGGTAAGGGTTTTCAGGACCGGGCGGGAGACCCCCAACCTTGCAAGGATATTAGATAATGGCGAGTGTTTGACTGTGAGAAGTCCCTGTCCTGATTATTACCCTCGCTTCGCTCGGGGATAATGTCTAATATCTAATTTCTAATGTCAAGTTTTGAATTTTTAAATGAAACAAAAAATATATATACCAAAGAAGCGAGAAATGTAAATGTAACCAAAGAAATGTAACTATTAAATATAAATTTTGGCAAATGGTTTGAACCCAGGAGTGTGAACAGTAGGTTGGTTGTCATCGTCCGGGTTAGAGTAGTCTCCAGAAAGACTGTTGTTGGTGACTGACGTTTCGACTACCTGAGCGGAAGTCATCTTCAGAGTCAAGTGAAAAGTATTCGTCAGATGGCGGTATATATGTCTCTGGTTGTAGACGTGATTGGTCCGTTATGTCGGTCTATGGTTGGTCGAGTCGGCTTGGTTGTGTTTCGTTATTGGTCAGTTCATGTTCTTTTGTCCTGTTGATTAGTCTATTGTTCATTCGATTGCGTTTGATGTCATCTATCAGTCGTTTGTAAGGTGCCGGTAGTTGTTGGCATCTATTGAGTGGTTTCCGTTCTAAGTTTGTGTACCAGCTTTCCAGTGTAAGTCGTTGGTAGTAGTTGGTACTTCAGTTCAGAGTAAGGCCGGCCGGTTAGCGCCGCACACAATGCGACAGGCAGGAGTCAGTGCTGCCGGTGAATGTTGAGAGTCTTCCGCGCCGCGCCGACGACACAGGAGAACAGCCTGGAGGATGCAGATTTGTCGCTATCAATGCCAATGTGGATATTTCTGTCTGATTCTGGCCTTTTTTCAGTGCAAGATATATGTCTGATCTCATTTTCGATCAGCATTGGCGAGTTCTGCAAACGACCTAGAGCGAATTTGACAGAGAGAAGGGAAGACAGCGTGGAGTGGCCGCTGGCTTCTTTATTTAACTAATATTCTATATTTCTGTACTTAATTTTCAATACGGACCTAATTATTTTCTCTTAATTTCTCTTGTTTGTAAATGTTAAATTAAACCCAATAACATACCTAATCATTTATATTGTTATTATTATTGCTTTCATTTGTTTGAATGCACTCTCCAATCTTAAAAGACAGAAAGCAATGAAAGACCCACTGATTTAAATAGACACAAGTCATCATATTCGACTTCAAGTGGATAGGACCACGCATTGCTTCACGAATCCAGGCTAAGAGAGCAAGGCTATACTTGGATATTTAACATGTATACATTAGAAGTTTGTTAAACAACTTAGAAGTATTTCCGATGTAGTGTGAGAAACCCATACAAGGTGACGTTTGTACGAGTGGCGGATTGTGCGAGGCTTAAATTGGAGCACTTCCTCAGGGACCGGCGGTCCAGCCAGGAAGTCATGGTGAAGTTTATGAAGATAAAAAACAACAGGCTACACTGTCAGTGTTTAACTAATATTCCATATTTAACTAATATTCAAGATGGATTTGTCGACTTCAGGAAAAAATCTGGAGAGGCTTTACGTTCCAGTGGAGGATGTCAAATTGCAATCGAAACTGAGTGATGCCACTATCGTAGCTGGATATGGATGAGATGGGACCACTTTCTTCTTCACAATCCCGCGATTAATGCTGAGCCTTGCGATTTTTGGCAAAATCGTGGATGTCCACCGAGGCTTAGTAAATAGAGCTTGGGTACTGATCTCTGGCAGAACACACTTAGTGGCCGAAACGCTTGATTGGTGTGGTGAAAGTTTGTTGTTTCTACAGTTATAAAGAATATGTACGCTTTTTGAAGGAGAAAAGACACAATTGAATTAAATGTGGTGAAGGTTTCACACAGGAAAGGAAGTACCAACATATGTATTTGATGATAGGCAGGCAAAGGACAGACGTGTACAAACTGGCTGAGCTTTACAGAGTACTTCGATGCCCCGTATGTGATGACGATGGGAAAACGACAGGTATTCTCCTCTTTGTGTATTTGCAGCACATCAAGAATGATAGCTCTGCCTTCCTGAATTCTGATGGCGGAGTCCTGCTCACAGGAATACTAGATAATGGCGAGTGTTTGTCTGTAAGAAGACCAAGGAGCACCGTGAATAACACCCATTGATGTAAATAGGCACAAATAGTCATATTCAACACCAAGTGAATGGGACATGGTATTGCTTTACAAATCCGGTGTAGTGTGAAAACTTTTTACGGGGTGACATTCTTGAATAATGCTCAGTGGAGAAGGGGTAAGTTGCAGCACTTCCTGAGGGACCGGTGGTCCAGCCAGAATGTCCTCCATAGATATTTGAAGACCGGAAACACAAGGTCTACGTTAGAAGGGAAGACAGCGTGGAGTGGCCGCTGACTTCTTTATTTAACTAATATTCTATATTTCTATACTTAATTTTCAATACGGACCTAATTATTTTCTCTTAATTTCTCTTGTTTGTAAATGTTAAATTAAACCCAATAACATACCCAATCATTTATATTGTTATTATTATTATTATTATTATTATTATTATTGCTTTCATTTGTTTGAATGCACTCTCCAATCTTAAAAGATAGCAAGCAATGAAAGACCCACTGATTTAAATAGACACAAATCATCATATTCGACTTCAAGTGGATAGGACCACGCATTGCTTCATGAATCCAGGCTAAGAGAGCAAGGCTATACTTGGATATTTAACATGCATACATTAGAAGTTTGTTAAACAACTTTGAAGTATTTCCGATGTAGTGTGAGAAACCTATACAAGGTGACGTTTGTACGAGTGGCGCATTGAGCGAGGCTTAAATTGGAGCACTTCCTCAGGGACCGGCGGTCCAGCCAGGAAGTCATGGTGATATATATGAAGATAAAAAACAACAGGCTACACTGTCAGTGTTTAACTAATATTCTATATTTAACTAATATTCAAGATGGATTTGTCGACTTCAGGCAAAAAATCTGGAGGCTTTACGTTCCAGTGGAGGATGTCGAATTGCAATCGAAACTGAGCGATGCCACTATCGTAGCTGGATATGGATGAGTTGGGACCACTTTCTTCTTCACAATCCCGCGATCAACGCTGAGCCTTGCGATTTTAGGCAAAATCGTGGATGTCCCCCGAGGACTGGTAAATAGAGCTTGGGTACTGATCTCTGGCAGAACGCACTTAGTGGCCGAAACGCTTGATTGGTGTGGTGAAAGTTTGTTGTTTCTACAGTTATAAAGAATATGTACGCTTTTTGAAGGAGAAAAGACACAATTGAATTAAATGTGAGTAAGGTGATAATGTGAGTAAGGCCGGCCGGTTAGCGCCGCACACAATGCGACAGGCAGGAGTCAGTGCTGCCGGTGAATGTTGAGAGTCTTCCGCGCCGCGCCGACGACACAGGAGAACAGCCTGGAGGATGCAGATTTGTCGCTATCAATGCCAATGTCGATATTTCTGTCTGATTCTGGCCGTTTTTCAGTGCAAGATATATGTCTGATCTCATTTTCGATCAGCATTGGCGAGTTCTGCAAACGACCTAGAGCGAATTTGACAGAGAGACAGACAGAGAAACGAGTGGTAGTCATTTTCAAATCATACAGTTCGCTAAAGAAATCGGGAAAAAATCTGGAGAGGCTTTACGTTCCAGATGAGGATGTCAAATTGCAATCCAAACTGAGTGATGCCACTATCGTAGCTGGATATGGATGAGATGGGACCACTTTCTTCTTCACAATCCCGCGATTAATGCTGAGCCTTGCGATTTTTGGCAAAATCGTGGATGTCCACCGAGGTTTAGTAAATAGAGCTTGGGTACTGATCTCTGGCAGAACACACTTAGTGGCCGAAACGCTTGATTGGTGTGGTGAAAGTTTGTTGTTTCTACAGTTATAAAGAATATGTACGCTTTTTGAAGGAGAAAAGACACAATTGAATTAAATGTGGTGAAGGTTTCACACAGGAAAGGAAGTACCAACATATGTATTTGATGATAGGCAGGCAAAGGACAGACGTGTACAAACTGGCTGAGCTTTACAGAGTACTTCGATGCCCCGTATGTGAAACGACAGGTATTCTCTTTGTGTATTTGCAGCACATCAAGAATGATAGCTCTGCCTTCCTGAATTCTGATGGCGGAGTCCTGCTCACAGGAATACTAGATAATGGCGAGTGTTTGTCTGTAAGAAGACCCTGTCGTGATTATCGTCTAGCAGTTAATCGTACCATTAAACGGACAAAGAGAATATGACTAAACTGGCCAACAAGACCAGGCTCGAAGATGAGACTTTACTCAAATTTGCTCAAGGTGAGGGGAAGCCAAAGAGGGGCGAAGACCTGAAGATTATATATCTTATTCAGTCCACATTCAGGTTGTGGCCACAGCAGAAGGATGAACTTGGGTGGAAGGTGGAAACCAACGGCGATTTCCCGCAATTTTTGCTCCAACGTGGTGCTGACGATACTTTCTTGTCAAGTATCCAGACCACAGCACCTCTTAAGTGTGTAGGTTTTAGATATTTTTTCCATTCTCTGAATAATTGTATTGAGAGTTTTTTTTTTTATACGTGTTCTCTATTTTTGTCACAGGCAGACGTTACCACAGCCCATCTGCCAATCCATTCCGGCAGACACAAGAATGGTGCCGGAGGCCTGAGGATCTGGCACCGATGGTGGATTCTAAAATGAGTCGGCCTGGAACCATCAGGGCAGGTTTAAGTTCGGTTGGGAAATTCTGCGAGTTCGTGGTTAGATAATGGCGAGTGTTTACCTGTGAGAAGTCCGTCGTGATTATTATCCTCGCTTCGCTCGAGGATAATGTCTAATATCTAATTTTTAATGTCAAGTTTTGAATTTTTAAATGAAACAAAAAAATATATACCAAAGAAGCGACTTCCTGTCCCTTTCCTAAAATGTAACTATTAAATATACATTTTAATATTTATTTTTTAATTTGTAAATGCAACAAAAACATAATTTTCTAAATGGTCTCTGGGAGACAAAAATGATGGTATGTCTCCTCCAGGTGTACAAAAGAAGAGAATGAAGTGTGTAAGGGCCAGCTCCGCAACCATCAAGAAGACCACATATCTAGTAACCCTTAACGTTCTGCATTGACAAGAGACAACGATTTGCTGTCTTAAGATGCTTCAGGTATTACTATTGTTATTATTATTATTATTAATTCCACAAATTACTTCTCCTTCTAGCTGTGAACAGCTACAGGAGGACTTGCTACATGCTTCAGACTGATGCAAGAGCTGGTCAGTAACCTTGAAGACCGAGAAACGTAAAGTGCTTCACATTTCTAGAAAAAGAGACCAGTCTGCCTCCCACGTGTATTCCCTCGATGGTGCAAGGCTGCCAGCGATTATTCAACATAAACATTTAGGGGTTTGGCTATAAAACACCCTGTCTTGGGACTACCATATTACTTCCATCTGCAGCAAAGCCAAAAAGATTTTAGGCTCATTAAGAATGCTTCCTCGTAAACATCCACCAAAGCCGCGAAAAGGCGATCAACCACAGAAAGGGAAAGCTTGTTTAAACGAAAGTTATCCTGTGTATCTTTAAATACAAGGAGCACCGTGAATAACACCCATTGATGTAAATAGGCATAAGATATTTAACATGCATACATTAGAAGTTTGTTAAACAACTTTGAAGTATTTCCGATGTAGTGTGAGAAACCTATACAAGGTGACGTTTGTACGAGTGGCGCATTGAGCGAGGCTTAAATTGGAGCACTTCCTCAGGGACCGGCGGTCCAGCCAGGAAGTCATGGTGATATATATGAAGATAAAAAACAACAGGCTACACTGTCAGTGTTTAACTAATATTCCATATTTAACTAATATTCAAGATGGATTTGTCGACTTCAGGCAAAAAATCTGGAGGCTTTACGTTCCAGTGGAGGATGTCAAATTGCAATCGAAACTGAGCGATGCCACTATCGTAGCTGGATATGGATGAGATGGGACCACTTTCTTCTTCACAATCCCGCGATCAACGCTGAGCCTTGCGATTTTAGGCAAAATCGTGGATGTCCCCCGAGGACTGGTAAATAGAGCTTGGGTACTGATCTCTGGCAGAACGCACTTAGTGGCCCAAATGCTTGATTGGTGTGGTGAAAGTCTGTTGTTCCTATAGTTATAAAGAATATGTACGCATTTTGAAGGAGAAAAGACACAATTGAATTAAATGTGAAGGTTTCACACAGGAAAGGAAGTACCAACATATGTATTTGATGATAGGCAAGCAAAGGACAGACGTGTACAAACTGGCTGAGCTTTACAGAGTACTTCGATGCCCCGTATGTGACGATGGGAAAACGACAGGTATTCTCCTCTTTGTTATTTGCAGCACATCAAGAATGATAGCTCTGCCTTCCTGAATTCTGATGGCGGAGTCCTGCTCACAGGAATACTAGATAATGGCGAGTGTTTGTCTGTAAGAAGTCCCTGTCGTGATTATCGTCTAGCAGTTAATCGTACCATTTAACGGACAAAGAGAATATGACTAAACTGGCCAACAAGACCAGGCTCGAAGATGAGACTTTACTCAAATTTGCTCAAGGTGAGGGGAAGCCAAAGAGGGGCGAAGACCTGAAGATTATATATCTTATTCAGTCCACATTCAGGTTGTGGCCACAGCAGAAGGATGAACTTGGGTGGAAGGTGGAAACCAACGGCGATTTCCCGCAATTTTTGCTCCAACGTGGTGCTGACGATACTTTCTTGTCAAGTATCCAGACCACAGCACCTCTTAAGTGTGTAGGTTTTAGATATTTTTTCCATTCTCTGAATAATTGTATTGAGAGTTTTTTTTTTATACGTGTTCTCTATTTTTGTCACAGGCAGACGTTACCACAGCCCATCTGCCAATCCATTCCGGCAGACACAAGAATGGTGCCGGAGGCCTGAGGATCTGGCACCGATGGTGGATTCTAAAATGAGTCGGCCTGGAACCATCAGGGCAGGTTTAAGTTCGGTTGGGAAATTCTGCGAGTTCGTGGTTAGATAATGGCGAGTGTTTACCTGTGAGAAGTCCGTCGTGATTATTATCCTCGCTTCGCTCGAGGATAATGTCTAATATCTAATTTTTAATGTCAAGTTTTGAATTTTTAAATGAAACAAAAAAATATATACCAAAGAAGCGACTTCCTGTCCCTTTCCTAAAATGTAACTATTAAATATACATTTTAATATTTATTTTTTAATTTGTAAATGCAACAAAAACATAATTTTCTAAATGGTCTCTGGGAGACAAAAATGATGGTATGTCTCCTCCAGGTGTACAAAAGAAGAGAATGAAGTGTGTAAGGGCCAGCTCCGCAACCATCAAGAAGACCACATATCTAGTAACCCTTAACGTTCTGCATTGACAAGAGACAACGATTTGCTGTCTTAAGATGCTTCAGGTATTACTATTGTTATTATTATTATTATTAATTCCACAAATTACTTCTCCTTCTAGCTGTGAACAGCTACAGGAGGACTTGCTACATGCTTCAGACTGATGCAAGAGCTGGTCAGTAACCTTGAAGACCGAGAAACGTAAAGTGCTTCACATTTCTAGAAAAAGAGACCAGTCTGCCTCCCACGTGTATTCCCTCGATGGTGCAAGGCTGCCAGCGATTATTCAACATAAACATTTAGGGGTTTGGCTATAAAACACCCTGTCTTGGGACTACCATATTACTTCCATCTGCAGCAAAGCCAAAAAGATTTTAGGCTCATTAAGAATGCTTCCTCGTAAACATCCACCAAAGCCGCGAAAAGGCGATCAACCACAGAAAGGGAAAGCTTGTTTAAACGAAAGTTATCCTGTGTATCTTTAAATACAAGGAGCACCGTGAATAACACCCATTGATGTAAATAGGCATAAGATATTTAACATGCATACATTAGAAGTTTGTTAAACAACTTTGAAGTATTTCCGATGTAGTGTGAGAAACCTATACAAGGTGACGTTTGTACGAGTGGCGCATTGAGCGAGGCTTAAATTGGAGCACTTCCTCAGGGACCGGCGGTCCAGCCAGGAAGTCATGGTGATATATATGAAGATAAAAACAACAGGCTACACTGTCAGTGTTTAACTAATATTCTATATTTAACTAATATTCAAGATGGATTTGTCGACTTCAGGCAAAAAATCTGGAGGCTTTACGTTCCAGTGGAGGATGTCGAATTGCAATCGAAACTGAGTGATGCCACTATCGTAGCTGGATATGGATGAGTTGGGACCACTTTCTTCTTCACAATCCCGCGATCAACGCTGAGCCTTGCGATTTTAGGCAAAATCGTGGATGTCCCCCGAGGACTGGTAAATAGAGCTTGGGTACTGATCTCTGGCAGAACGCACTTAGTGGCCCAAATGCTTGATTGGTGTGGTGAAAGTCTGTTGTTCCTATAGTTATAAAGAATATGTACGCATTTTGAAGGAGAAAAGACACAATTGAATTAAATGTGAAGGTTTCACACAGGAAAGGAAGTACCAACATATGTATTTGATGATAGGCAAGCAAAGGACAGACGTGTACAAACTGGCTGAGCTTTACAGAGTACTTCGATGCCCCGTATGTGACGATGGGAAAACGACAGGTATTCTCCTCTTTGTTATTTGCAGCACATCAAGAATGATAGCTCTGCCTTCCTGAATTCTGATGGCGGAGTCCTGCTCACAGGAATACTAGATAATGGCGAGTGTTTGTCTGTAAGAAGTCCCTGTCGTGATTATCGTCTAGCAGTTGATCGTACCATTAAACGGACAAAGAGAATATGACTAAACTGGCCAACAAGACCAGGCTCGAAGATGAGACTTTACTCAAATTTGCTCAAGGTGAGGGGAAGCCAAAGAGGGGCGAAGACCTGAAGATTATATATCTTATTCAGTCCACATTCAGGTTGTGGCCACAGCAGAAGGATGAACTTGGGTGGAAGGTGGAAACCAACGGCGATTTCCCGCAATTTTTGCTCCAACGTGGTGCTGACGATACTTTCTTGTCAAGTATCCAGACCACAGCACCTCTTAAGTGTGTAGGTTTTAGATATTTTTTCCATTCTCTGAATAATTGTATTGAGAGTTTTTTTTTTATACGTGTTCTCTATTTTTGTCACAGGCAGACGTTACCACAGCCCATCTGCCAATCCATTCCGGCAGACACAAGAATGGTGCCGGAGGCCTGAGGATCTGGCACCGATGGTGGATTCTAAAATGAGTCGGCCTGGAACCATCAGGGCAGGTTTAAGTTCGGTTGGGAAATTCTGCGAGTTCGTGGTTAGATAATGGCGAGTGTTTACCTGTGAGAAGTCCGTCGTGATTATTATCCTCGCTTCGCTCGAGGATAATGTCTAATATCTAATTTTTAATGTCAAGTTTTGAATTTTTAAATGAAACAAAAAAATATATACCAAAGAAGCGACTTCCTGTCCCTTTCCTAAAATGTAACTATTAAATATACATTTTAATATTTATTTTTTAATTTGTAAATGCAACAAAAACATAATTTTCTAAATGGTCTCTGGGAGACAAAAATGATGGTATGTCTCCTCCAGGTGCACAAAAGAAGAGAATGAAGTGTGTAAGGGCCAGCTCCGCAACCATCAAGAAGACCACATATCTAGTAACCCTTAACGTTCTGCATTGACAAGAGACAACGATTTGCTGTCTTAAGATGCTTCAGGTATTACTATTGTTATTATTATTATTATTAATTCCACAAATTACTTCTCCTTCTAGCTGTGAACAGCTACAGGAGGACTTGCTACATGCTTCAGACTGATGCAAGAGCTGGTCAGTAACCTTGAAGACCGAGAAACGTAAAGTGCTTCACATTTCTAGAAAAAGAGACCAGTCTGCCTCCCACGTGTATTCCCTCGATGGTGCAAGGCTGCCAGCGATTATTCAACATAAACATTTAGGGGTTTGGCTATAAAACACCCTGTCTTGGGACTACCATATTACTTCCATCTGCAGCAAAGCCAAAAAGATTTTAGGCTCATTAAGAATGCTTCCTCGTAAACATCCACCAAAGCCGCGAAAAGGCGATCAACCACAGAAAGGGAAAGCTTGTTTAAACGAAAGTTATCCTGTGTATCTTTAAATACAAGGAGCACCGTGAATAACACCCATTGATGTAAATAGGCATAAGATATTTAACATGCATACATTAGAAGTTTGTTAAACAACTTTGAAGTATTTCCGATGTAGTGTGAGAAACCTATACAAGGTGACGTTTGTACGAGTGGCGCATTGAGCGAGGCTTAAATTGGAGCACTTCCTCAGGGACCGGCGGTCCAGCCAGGAAGTCATGGTGATATATATGAAGATAAAAAACAACAGGCTACACTGTCAGTGTTTAACTAATATTCTATATTTAACTAATATTCAAGATGGATTTGTCGACTTCAGGCAAAAAATCTGGAGGCTTTACGTTCCAGTGGAGGATGTCGAATTGCAATCGAAACTGAGCGATGCCACTATCGTAGCTGGATATGGATGAGTTGGGACCACTTTCTTCTTCACAATCCCGCGATCAACGCTGAGCCTTGCGATTTTTGGCAAAATCGTGGATGTCCCCCGAGGACTGGTAAATAGAGCTTGGGTACTGATCTGATGACATTTGATGTCATTTGCATGTGCCAGCCGTCGGCAAAATTCGCGGCGGACTGGTGCCGAATTTTAAATTTCTGCAGGTATTTTAGAATTTTAGAACAGATGGTCTTCGTCAGATCATTTATTTACAAAACTCTAAACCAATTACAATAAGTTTGACGTACGGAATGGCTAAAGTGAAACGCGATCATTTCCGGCGAGGAAGGTTTCCCGGAAAAAGCCTGTTTTCAACACAAGATGAAAAAAAGGTGGGGGAAGGCAGTGTGGCCGAGTGGTTTATTTGTTTATTTGCAGCACATCAAGAATGATGACTCTGCCTTCCTGAATTCTGATGGCGGAGTCCTTCTTGCAGGGATATTAGATAATGGCGTGTAGGTTTTAGATATTTTTTCCATTCTCTGAATAATTGTATTGAGAGTTTTTTTTATACGTGTTCTCTATTTTTGTCACAGGTAGACGTTACCACAGCCCATTTGCCAATCCACTCCGGCAGACACAAGAATGGCGTTGGAAACCATGAACAGATATGATCGAGTACGTAAGGTTAAAATTATTATTTCAATATATTTATAATAATGCCTGCATTTTGCTCCTTTTCCTCTGCTGCGTATTTTATTGAACTGTTGGACCTCTTTGCCTTCAAGATTTCTGAAGTCACATTAATTGATGATTTAATATGCAGCACATCCAAATTCTGTGGGGTGACATGAAAGAGGCAGTCAGGAAGGTCTATAAGAAAGAAACCTTGGTTCTAAGTGGAGATGGAAGGATGGACTCTCAAGGACATAGTACCAAATACTGTGTTTATTCTTGATGAATCATGACACGGATGTGATAATCGATATCGAGGTAGTTTAAAACGAGAGGTTGGAGGTTCAGTTCAGAGGCTAGTTTTAAAGAGGTTACTTGAAAGGATAGTGGAATCCTACAACTTAGGAGAGGTAGTCACTGATGCATCAGGAGTGATCATCAAACTAAATCCATGACATCAAAGGTACACGATTGTACAGTGTAGTATTCAATGTAATTTATGATAGTACTGCTGGGTTGAATAAGGTTCAGCAAGTCTCTCAACCCCAAGAAATATTATGTACTTGTTTATTCAGCATGAGTAGAATGCTAAATAATGATAATGATAGTTTATTTTGAACTTTATATTGTACATGTACTGGGTATGTGACCTTGTAGTTTGTATTTCTGTTCAACAGAAAAATACAGCGAAAAGCTGCCAGAATTGTTCCATTCATAGGACATCTAGTACACGGCCTGTAAATTGACTGCCTCATTGACAGAGATACATCATATTTTTCAGAGTTTGGAAAAAACTTTTGTGTTTGGTTGACCTTGGTTGTCCCATGCAATTTTCAATGTTTCCTTAAAGCCATAGATTGTCCAGAGCAACCGTCAGTTTGAACCATGCTTTTATGTACATGTTACAGAATTTAGACTTTTGCCAGTGTCCATAATGTATTCACTGAAATGGAATGATATAGAATATACCATACAATTTGTCTTGTTGTGAGTTATGAACAGCTGTAAACAGTGACCAAATTCCCTTTTTCTACACAGGCATCAAAGACTAAAGGTTGCCAACAGCTTGCAAAGTGGATAGATTTCATTCACAATCATTTTTTGTACTGCTGTTAAAGTGCAATGGTGATGAGGAAAGATTGAGGGTTTGTTAGGAAATGGCAAACACCAGATATTTAGTGCTCTTTGGTTCAATTTATGGTACAAAAAATGGACAGATTTGTATGTGAACATGTGCTGAAGAAGAGTGATTCACAAATATTATTAATTTAAGTTCATAACAATAATAAACCAGTTGATCTGGTTCCTGACGAGTGCAATACACTCCCATCTTTGCACTCGTTTTGGCCAGTATTTGCACTCAAAAATGTGAAGTCGTGTAATAAATTATTTTAAGTATTTATTGATACTAGTACATGTATGTATTATTTCATAGTCATTTATTTTCAGAGTGCAAGATTAGCCTCACTAAATTGGCATTAGGAAAATAATGTAATTTATTGCTGCAGTTTTGCTGTTTTGAATTAGTTGTTTAGCTGGTATACATAATGTTCAGGAAAGATTTACTGCACTAGCAGCTGGTGTGAGCAGAAAAAATTGCCCTCTAAACAAGTTGGAATTAATAGATAGCACTGACAGAGACTGTTAAATACAGTATGTAGAAATTGAGTCCTGGATGCCTTCATAGACTCAAGGTCAATAATCAATTTGCAAGCCAGTATACTAACTGTACATCATTAAGTGAA
>OZ038466.1:4200000-4377500 GCA_964036295.1 Plumapathes pennacea
CTGTCACCCAAACCAAAAGTTTACCAAACTGTACTTCCTCACAATGCAATCTGGATATTTTCTACTCTGCATCTGACTGGGTCCGGAATGAAAGAGAACCCGATGGCACGCGCAGAAAATAGAGATTTCAAAGATAACCAACAGTCAAACGGTACTTAGGCCGTTCTTTTTCTGCTGGTCCCTTCAATTTATTACCACTACTTATGTTACAAGCATGTATGGTAATTCTCACGTGTAAGTATAAAGGATGTTGCTGGTGTGTAAAGTTTGCAAGGATCAAGTTTGAGCCTCAAGCTTGGTTGGTTGTTAAAAAACATAGCAACTCAATATATAGCGAAACAGTAACGACTCGTTTGACTCGCTACTCCCTATTAGAAAGATCATTTTAAAGCTGGGCAGTATCAACATATAGCTACACCATATTCACTGACAGCCTGCGTAGCAAGCGCTTCCCCTCGATACGAAGAGCATATGACGACTTTTTTATTTTGGCCGCGCGAAACATGGGGCGGGCGCAAAAAATGGGGCGAGGGGGGGAGGGTGGAGGACCAGTAGAGTTTCATTAAAAACTCGAAGTACCAGTTTATCAGTAAAGAAATCATGTGCCGGGCAGGTCTAACAGAATTCCTGCACTGCTTTCTCTTCCACAGTCTGTGCTCACTAATCTTTAGCATCACTTTACAAGACAACATGCACAGACCAACATATACACTACTTACCCAGGTTGTGAATAGACATCTGTACAATCCAAATTAAAGCTATTTGCATCACTTGATTGGCAGATTGTTGTAAAACAAAGTGAAATGCCCCAGGAGCCAGTCACCACAAAGAGAAATATTGCAAGCAGAAAGTGTCGTTGATTATGCTGACCAATACAACAGTTTGTCCTGAGGAGAAGACAGTTTCAAGTAAACAGAAGCAATCAAGTGGATCCTCAGGGTCCAGCTATTCAAGCACAATATCAAAACAACATAATGATTCAATATAACATACTGTTTGACAACTCAACAAGGTACATTTTCTGTTTATAGGGATAATGCTCCAAATGTCAGCAAAAAACAATATGAGCTACAGTAATCCTAGCCCAAATTTCAGCCTCTGAGAGAAGCAGAAATTCAGGCTACAATAATCCCTAAACTATGTCTTCAACTTTAGTTAAAAAAATTATTTTGCTCAGGCCCTCCTTCCCATTCCCTCATAAAAGGATAAAAGCTTAATTATTCTATCTTATACACACTCAGATGGGGGGGGGGGGGGGGGGGGGGGGGGGGTGGGGGGGGGTCCTAGATTAGATTATTAGAGCTCTAAATAACTATGATGCCCCCATCTTTGATTTATGACATGCCTACTTACCATACACAGTGATGGTCAGACTTGGGAACACAGTATCCACATATCCTGATGGAAAATATCAAAGAGAACACCATGGTTTTGCTGTCAAAAGTTCTTTCAAAGTTGACCTTCCAGCTTTGGTTAAATATAAATGCTGCCCTATTAGCCTTTTTCAACAATATGTCACATGATCCAAAAGTAACTATGCTAATGAGATTTCGTTCTTGTATACCATAAATGGAAATAACATTAAAAAATAAGTAGACTTGCAAAATTTCAGGTCCCGAGTTGTTCCCCTCTGTTGGAACATATCTTTCATGGGGATGTGGTTTGGATAATATTTTTGGAATTCAATTGCATGCCTTTTACAAAAGATTGATCACTCATTCAACTTCAACCTAATATATACAGTAGACCCCTGCTATCTCGAACTCAGTTATCTCAAACTCCCCGCTACAGTATCTCGGTCCCCCACCATCTTGAACTATTTCTCGCTTCCTTTGAGAGTTTGAGATAGCAGGGTTCTACACTGTATTTGTGCAACATGCTGACAATTTCTTTGTATTCAAATTTCATTGCTGACTTACCTGCAGTGTTTGGCTCTCTGGAAAGGACCAAATGTGCAGAAACAACAAGACAGATGCTGCAGTCCTTTATCACTGCTCACCTCTCGGTTGGCTGTGGCACCAGAATACTGCTC
Source organism: Plumapathes pennacea (assembly GCA_964036295.1). Taxonomy (NCBI): domain Eukaryota; kingdom Metazoa; phylum Cnidaria; class Anthozoa; order Antipatharia; family Myriopathidae; genus Plumapathes; species Plumapathes pennacea. The sequence continues at coordinate 4,202,033 of OZ038466.1, forward strand.
AAGCCATGACTTGGAAAACACCACTTGCGTATAGCACACTACCATAGTTCCGAACCCAAGAGAAATCCCAACTCTATTTAACAAGGAACACATCGGTGCGACGTGGTACATGAACAGGCCAAATATCCCCACTACAGACACATAGCCCCAGCTAACGAAAAACCAAGTTTTCTTACGCTGCCTTAAGGCGTAAACATAGTAACAAACGACGAATACGGGCACATAGACCATTGAGAGTACCGTGAAAACCAAGCCATAGGATGCAAGGTACAACGAAAGTGGTAAAATGACAAGAGGTAACGCTGCTCCTACTTCCACTCGCTTTGCTCCGGTCGGCCAAGGTATGCGAACACGGTCCGCGATAACTTCAGAAATGGTGCCTAATCTCTGGCTTGAGACTCGGTTCCCCTTTATGCATTGGTCTACTACGTTATCTAAGTCTTCGCAGTCACAACAAAAGGCTAACAAATGCGTTCGCTGACCATACACGTTACGGTACTCGCAGCAACAAAGTGGGCTGGATTCGTCGTGCTCCATTGTTGAAACGCTAATCTTGTAATGGTTTTCTACGGCCATATCTGTTGCGTTGAGGTCCTCAGAGGCCCTCTTCGTCGCCTTCTTCACCAGAAGAGCAACGCAATTCGCTGTTAACCAAAGCTTGTACACGTAAATAAATAAAAGATCTCTTTTGCATAATTGCCCGCCATTGCGGTTTACAGACCACAGTGCATTGTGGATGAACTTGGTCCCAGTTCTAATGTAGGACGGGACAAACAGCGACGGAGTGGGAGGGGGAAAGAAACCTGAGATCGGGAGCGCCTGGTCCCCCGGTGATGCATGGGGGCCACTCACAGCTTTCGTTGTCAATTAAAAAGAAAAAAATAACATGAAATAAAAAGTGCTTTTATGAGGCACAAACCATGAGCGAGATTCTTTTTTTTTTTTTCAGTCCGGAAAGTGAATTGATCGGAACTTTCCCCACAAATCGCTCATAAGTCTCAGAAAGCTGGGGCAATACATCTACTGTATTCAAGTGTCCTGATTTTTTCAGTAATAAGAGAGTGCTTGTAGTTCTCTGTTCTCTCAGTGCAGGAAAGTCTTAATTTATTGACTTATTCTACAAGAGTATGAATTAGAAATAAAAGTTAGTGCGTATGATTAAAGATGCCGCTTTGTTCTCCACTCGGTCGTTAGTTTTTGCTTGCTCAGCTCTGTCAATAGTACTTTAGCCAGCTGTTAGACTACAAGGTTCCTAAATGGTTGCTTTGCTTAAATGACGTGCTTGGCTACGATCTCATCAAACGATAACTTTGGAGCATAAAAATGATGGGAACTTCCGCAGTGAATGTCAGTTGTGCAGCGACAGCTCAAAACCGATGTCAATAATTGAAATGAATATTGGAAATTAAATTTGCAAACATCTGACGAAGCAGAGAGATAAGGCGGAAGGTACACTAATATTCAGGACATTTCGGCGATATCGGAAACAATCGATGTCAAAAAAAACCCAAGAATTTGAATCACTCTGTGTGCACAAAATATGCAACAACAATTGTTTGCGTGGCGCCGGCTGAATGAAAATGTCGAGGAAACGCTGATGAAAAATCCGATACCAAAATTAAGTGAATAAAGTAAAACACACATGAAAGATGGGGTGTATCCCACATGCTGGCCGAATCTAATATTAGTCGCCTCAGGAAAACCGGATGGGCGAGACAATGAATTTCAGAAAAAAAAATTGACCGGACGGAGGAATGAAAGACGACTGTACTGAAAAAAGCTATTTGGAAAATAGAAGGAATCTATGTTGTCAAATGTATGCTTGTTTGGACGCTATCATCTCTTCAAAAAATAAAGGAAAGAAAAACACCATTTTGATTAGATCAATTTTAAAAGCAAAACATCGCACAAATTTGTTTTGCGAGAATTGAAATTTACTTGTTAAATTATATGCTTTTTCATTAGGGTACAATTGAAAGGGTGAAAGCAGTTAAGAAACCGCCCACTTTAAATAAAATTAGTTTGCTTTGTGTTATTTGAGCAATTTTCAAAAATTATAGAGCATAGGGTGAGCCAAGCATGAAGTTCGAGAACCTAAAGCAGTGTAATTGCAGACGCCGAGGTTCTCTCGCACAACTTTGAACACTTACTTCTTTTGTCACGTGCATTTGACTGACAAGCTTTAGCTAGCCATCAAAAAGTCAATTTAGTTAATGCTCTAAGTAAATTGACGTGTTTGTCTGTGGATAGACGGCATTGGTCCATTTTTGTATTTCTCCGTGGTGATAAGTCATGATTTTAACAATCGAGAGATAAGGGATTTCAAGTGGAAATGTTATGAATCAGAAAGTTTAGCAGCTCATACTACATATCCACTAAAAGAGACAAGCTCCGAACAGGCTCAAACTGAAAGGTAACGGTATAGCGAATATATCTCCTGGTTTTCCACCTTATAAATTTCCTTTCTCCTTAAGCACAGCTCAACTGCATGTACAAACAAATATATATTCGTTTTTCTCAATTTATGGCAGAGATCTCACTACAATTGGCAGTGTGAATTGGCGCATATGTGTATTACTGTAAGAATCCAGTAACCCAAGCTTTATAACATTATCCAAACTTTTTAATTACCCTGTGGCCGTTTTCGAAGGCGGAAAAGCGAAAAGTCTATCTTTCTTTTTCAGAGGCCTCCCTTCTGTCACAATAGGTGTCAAATAGCGTTCATTTTATGCATCTAGATTAGCCGTGAGCTTCGTGTGATTTTAAAAGTCATTACACTGTAAACGTTGCACTGCGCTCGGACGTCCACTGTTGCAGACATCTTACAGTATTACGGACAATAAACCATAGTTACATACGGACGATCGACTGCGGGAAGAATAATTATCCTGCACGTCCACGCGACAAGAGCAGAGACTGACAGCCACTTGCTTCGGTAAGATCGACTGTAAGCCGCTAGTTATAGCCTGACTGAACTACACAGCAGAAAGAAGATGAGAAACCAGCTAGATACACAGAAGATTGATAAAAAAAGATCTTTATGGGTAGAAGTCAAAGTGCCGTACAACAGCAGTCCCGCCACATATAACAAATGGTTCTAATTTGCTGTTTTACGACGGCCCCAAATCATGATTACGAGCTGACTGCATTCATTTTCTAATTTCCACGTTCGTACGTTTTCTAAGCCATATTACGCAAAGTGCTTGTTGTTCTACCTCCTATTGCCTCTGGTTAGCACATAGCCGTGGTGGGTGAATTGTTATACTTACTCACAAAAAGGTAAGTCATAAATAACTGATGTTATATATACCTGATATAATCGTCATTTCATCCTTTTTTTTTTTTTTTTTTTGCCCTGTTATAAGTTAACCGCCCGATACCGAGCAAAATATTTTCTTAGATCCTTAGAAATATGCTTTTGGATATACGAATTATGAAAGACGATCAATATACGAGACCTTTTTTGGCCACACGCATCATGTAGTCGGAAAGTGGGAAAAGAATGGGCGATGATGTAAAATATAAACTTTACACAGCAGCTAAATTGAATATAATTATTTAGTATATACCACAAAAGTGAATTATAGTGCTTTTCGCGCGCTTTGATTGGTTCCTCATTCTCGGAATATCAAGTACTATTCACCTCCACTTCGGCAAATAATTGTTAAATATTCTTCAGACCAGATACCCTTTTTGAATAAATAAGAAGATCGGTCACCAGGCTGACATTGTCAAAGGGATCATTACAAGCAGTTATTAGGGTTGACAAGAAAACTGCCTCAGTGGACTCACGCCTCGCGCCTTATACTGAGTTCGCGACTCTGCACCTCATTCAGTTCTGATGCGTCTAAGTTTGTAACTTATTTGCAGAGTCACGTCCCTAAAATTCTCTCTGAGTTTTCTCGATGCAACCAAAGCTGACTATGACTATAAAACGACAGCGAAGGCACGTGGCGGTGCAGAGAAGCTTTACACAGCTCAAAAGTCATCACTGCAGTTCAGTTAGGAAATCTGGTCTTCGACCCAGCTACAGAGACAGCCATGATTATACAATGAGATACAAATCAATATCTAGCGGATTTTCTCCACGCATCCGCCTCGGTAAGAGTCCGGAATTAAGAAGTAAAATATCCCTTCATCAGTCTTTTCAAGTGGAAGTTGTTTTAAGAGCAGGTGTGAGAGATAGTCGGCAACTGGCCGTATCTCATCGGTCACAGCCAGTAGATGGCGCCAAGTTGTCCTTGGGTATATGAGTTTTGATCCATTGTCGACAAATGTTTATCCACTAATATGGTAATTCATGCATTATTGCCACGAACATGCATACAACTGACTATATGACCACAAGATTTGACTTTAGTCTTTTCCAAACGTAAGTTTCAATCGGTGTGATGGTGGGGAATTCGGTTGTTTTCCTAAAACCGGCACTGAGACAGACCCACTGCACTCCTGTCTGTCTGTCTATATGTCTGTCACACACACACACACACACACACACACACCGCACACTCTGAAATGAGAGAAGAAAATATAGAATGTACTCTTGGCGAGCTTACGCTTTGAATGGTCACAACAGAGTTTAGTTCTTACGAGAGTACCCAACAAGGGTATTTCTTAAAATACGTTTCCTTGTGCAAATACAATAGATAGCTTCCCAAAACAAATAGTTCTTTTCGGCTTTTTTTCTGTTGCTGGAAAACACAGAGGTGTTCCACATTCCCAGGAAGGCAATTTCCGTATGTCCATTTCCCAGCAGAGCAGTACCGGAAAAATCTCCCAGCAACTGATCAAAATCACTCTTTTTTTCCAGCCAGAAATAATAAATTACTGCTTGCAGGCTTTAGAATACATATTTTTCGGCGGCACAAAAGCGACAGGCGTAAAATCTGTCAATATCCGCAGGCTATGCAAGACTCAATTTTGCCAGCGGGGATGAGTGCTTTTTTCTCAGCCTGTAGTCAAGGAAAAACAAAACGCCTGCCATCACAGGATGCTGTGTGGAACACATACTTAAATATCTGAGAGCTAATGACCGATCTGACGTGTCATGTTCAAGTCAATTGGCCAACAACCTTTTTCATACTAACAATCGCTTAACTTAGCACGACATATTAAGCAAAGAATATTTAATGATCATTTTGAGCCGCACACGACTCGAACTTCAGGACACTCTTACAGGTATGTTGTGGATAATATGCGAATGTATATCTTGAAAGCTTTTGTAATTTAAGTGTACAGTCACCTCCTTTTACGGCGGACACCCTTGGGACCAGCTTAACTGTCCGCTTTAGAGAGGTGTCATGGCAAATGGTTTGAACCCAGGATGTGAACAGTAGGTTGGTTGTGATCGTCCGGGTTAGAGTAGTCTCCAGAAAGACTGTTGTTGGTGACTGACGTTTCGACTACCTGAGCGGAAGTCATCTTCAGAGTCAAGTGAAAAGTATTCGTCAGATGGCGGTGTATATGTCTCTGATTGGTCCGGACCAATCACTTCTACGACCAGAGACATATATACCGCCATCTGACGAATACTTTTCACTTGACTCTGAAGATGACTTCCGCTCAGGTAGTCGAAACGTCAGTCACCAACAACAGTCTTTCTGGAGACTACTCTAACCCGGACGATCACAACCAACCTTAGAGAGGTGTGTGTCTTAAAGAGAGTTCAGTTGGAGTAAATGTCTGAAGAAACCGCAGGAGTCGGCCGCAGTCACCTGTCCGTCTTATAGAGGGGTGTCCGTTAAGAGAGAATTGACTGCATATAATCGGTGTAGCAGTATTTGCTTGGTTATGTATTTCGATACAAAAATCAAACAGCAATGGATCAACAACGACTAAAAATCAATAATTATAGTTGGCGATTCGTCTTTTCATCTCATTAGTCATATCGGACATGTGGGGGAGACTAGCAACCATTATCAGACAGATAAAAAACGATGCTAATAAGTCAACCGCAGGTGAAATGCACTAATTAACGGATCAACAACGGCCTTTCTTTCATCGATCCAATTTCACTTCAACAAGACTTGTTTCATATCGGAATTGGACTGATCGTTCTTGAAGTTCTCAGAACCCGTTTCGCCTAATTGATGGTATCAAGTTACAATTATTTTTCATTCACTTCGCCCTTAAATCGGCTTTGCGCATTTTAATCAATCTCGCGCGCCAAGCAAAATTTCCTTCACATCGGGTTTCAAGAAAGCGGATCCGTTTAATTCAGCGTTCCATTTATATTTATTATTCACGTTTGCCAGCGCTAGATCCCCCATAAGTCACACTAAAATAGGCATTTTTGCTTGTCTTTTTTGTTTGTCGATATTGAACTGTCTGTCGGTATAAATTATCGTTTGCATGTTAAAGTATCAACTCTTTTCTAGACTGTCCCGTGTTCTCAGTTCCACCGTGGATGAAACGTGCCTCAAATGTTCTCGGAAACTGCCAAGTAAACACAGCTGACAAGTAAATACATTTTGCTATGCGTTAATTCACGTTATTCAAAATCCCCCTCAAACGCTTGTGAATTAAAAGACCTGCCGCCGCCATGCTCCACCCTCCGCATTGAGAAACTAAAATTCCTTTTCAGCGTTCAGCAAATGGAAATTTTTCACAGAAATCAGTACAGTGAGAAACAACTGTCGGTTATAGTCCGCTGATGAATGTGGAGTCGCTGACCTTTCTATGGCGGGCTCAGTACTGTCATATACTTGTAGGACAGAAATCCATGGATCTCTGATTTTGTTTATGATACTGTATACTGTAGATATGATATAGGCGCTGTTGGAGGTATGAGAAAGGCTCTTATTTTCAACAAGATTAGATTACACTAGAAAATGAAATCATACTGTTTCGGTTGGCAGGTGGCCGTATGTGGCTGTCTCGAATGTAAACTCCCTCCGAGCAGAACTTCCTTAAACTGTAGGAGAGCGTTCTGGCTCGCAGGGTAGAACTAATGGACTAATGGACAATCTAAATTGTGTCGTCTTTAACCATTTATAAGTTGTCCAGTGGCTGTGAGCCAAATACAGGACAAGTCAGAGTCGCGAACAAGTCCAACCGACTCGCTGAAAAAATTTTGCAGAGAACAACTCTATTCAGTAGCGGTATGTATCCTCGGAAATGTAATATAAAAACTAATAGTGGTAGCTGTAGTAGTAACAGTAAATGAGGAAGCTAGTGGTATAGTGGCAATGTATTAGTTTACAATTATTCGCCGAAGTGGAGGTGAATAGCGGTGGATATTTACCGAGCCGTTTCGGCGAGGTAAATATCACCGCTATTCACCGACACTTAGGCGAATAATTGTTTTAGTATATACCACACAAGTTTAATAGCCAACTCCCAAATAGCTATTTTATTTCCGACAAAAATGAGCAAAAATTGGGCTCGCGCGCCATTTTGTTTTACCGGAAGCCACCGGGAAGTGAATAGTACTTGATATTCCGAGATTGAGGAGCCAATCAGAGCGCGCGAAAAGCAATATACACTTGTGTGGTATATACTAATGCCATTTATGACCCATCAAATATTTCCTTCCGCGCGTGATTGGTGGAATCGTGACACGTGACCGAATAACGTCCGCTCGTTATCAGCGAATAATCCCCGCCTGGCGAACTATCGCTGTTTATTGACAATATCCGAACACAATTTTAAATATTAATCACAAAAACCATTACGAGATGACTACCGAGGAGGACATCAATTCATTTGTCAAAAAAGCAGTTGCAGAAAGCACCAAAGAGCTTCACAGTCCTTGCGCCATTATTTGCGCTGCGAGAGGAAATAGTTGAAGGATAATAAAGACAATAAACTACTTTTGGCTTCGGAAATATGCACGGATAATTGTCCTTGGACATTATCTGTTCCTCGAAGCTCACAGCTGCTCTCGAGCTTCGCTCTCGGGCAACTGTTCGCTTCTCGGAACAGATAATATCCTCGGACAATTATCCGTGCATATTTCCGAAGCCAAAAGTAGTTTATTGTTTATTTATCACTACTATACTACTCCACTATCACTAGACTACTACTACTACCACCACCGGCACCACCACATAATTCACCAGGTCACCATCACTATCACCATTATCCACTGCTGCACCACGACGTATTACTATAATTACACACATCTACTAACGCTTACTACTACAACGACTACACTATAGTTTACATTACAAAGTTTCGCTCTTTGGAGGCTCAGTTGCGGCTTATTGAAATTTATAAGTAGTGGAAAGATTCCGACTTGTAGCTCTTACATAGATCGACAAAGACTGGATAAGTAAAGCTAAATGGTCTTGCTTGGATTAGAGTGCTCTGAACTGCTCAGCTGCGCTAAAAAACTGTACTCTCGTTGTCTAGTTGGCTAGGGTTCTATGATGACTAGAGTGATTTCTTTCAATCGACTTTGATTGTGTTTAGTCTTGTCTCCTTCAAACCATGACGAGCCGCACGCCTTGACAACGGCCTTTCGGTAGGAACAATTTGTCCCCACCGCACGTGGAGTGCGGTTTGCTTGGGAATGAATGACAAAGGTGTAAACTCCAAACCATTAGCACAGTCAGTGTGCCGATAATCACTTTGTCCTGAATTAGAAATTGTAATTTTAGCCGGCAATTGTGCTTTGGGGTGCCTTTCTCACTCTATAACAGAAGTCGCGCTTATGTATCTAACGAAAGAGCTTGACGTCCAGTAAAAAAAATCTTACTAGTTTTCCGCCAGTCACAAATAATGTCATTGATTTGACTTCACTGTGCAATATTTCCTCACAAAGATTCGTGTCGAAACACGCACTGCCTGAGAACATTACAATGGTCAGGTAGTCGCCGAAACATTCAATGAATGGTTTCTATGTATCGCAATCAAAAAGCTATAATATGTCCGTTCAATCAAAGCCTGTTAAAGTCAGCGAGCTCTTCCCTGTCATTTCACGTTATCGCGTTTTGTGACTGAATCAGCTGCTAGCAGACAATGTGCCGAATCGAAGATCAATTTTTCTAAATCCGAAGTTCAAATTAGATGTTGAAGCCGTTATCAAAATCTTACAAAAGACTGTTTCAAGGCTAGTCAACAGTGAAAAATGTCCTGCGGTATTATTCAAATAATAGTCGATTCAATCAGGCTCATCTACATCAGGCAACTCTCAGCTGTCATGAAATCAGCATGACAGCATCCAATTCCTGTTTTAGGAATAAAATTACATTCGCGGTGCATTACTATTTTACGCGGGAAGGGCAAGAGGCAGGATTGAGTAGTGGTATAATCGGTTGAGGGTAAGCTATTGCTATTTCAGTTAATCCGCGAGATTTATTCGAGCCGATTTCCCGTGTGTACGTTCTGGCCACATGTTTGGTTTTGTGGCCGGATCTTGCTCTGTAATTGTTTAGCTGCAAATTTCAGGATGGGTAGATATATTAGTTTAGACTTATGTTTCTTGAAGTATGGCTCATAGCTTTAAAAATTATATGTTGAAGTGATTGTGGCTCTTTTTGTGTGACGGCCAGATCCGTTCAATCGGTGGTTTTGAGCGAACCATATTACTGCGAGATCACCTCGCGAACGAAGTCCAGGGTACTTGTCAAAGGTCTAGCCCTCGGCCCGCGTATAGTATTATCTGATCACAACATGCGCGCAGGCCCAAAGGTTTATATAGTCATAGCGAAAGATTAAGTTTAATTTTCAAAACTGATCGATGTTTAGACATTGCAGGCAGCTTTATGGAATGTATTTTACTCATTGCGGCAAATGGAATGGTTCAAAGCTAAATTAAGCTTTGTTAGGAGAACACAAGACAAAACTCTGGGCAGACTCACACAGGAAGTACAAGAGCATTAACTCGTACATGGTCGTTTGGGTCTTTGATCAATTAAAGGGCGAAGTATTTATAGTTTGATTGAAGTTTTTGTCGAGAACTCTACTGGTGTTTTCAGTGGTGTTTGGGGGCCGTTGAGTTGAACCGCAACCTTGTGCGAAAAAAAGAAAACACCTTGGCTTTCAACCAGCTACTATTACTGCGAAATACTATAATTTCGGATATATATTTTACGACTTCGGTTATTACCTGACCCGGCAGAATCTTAGTGCTGCAATGTTCTGAGGAAGTGTGTGTTTCGGCACGAATCTTTGTGAAGGAACATTGTATGGAAGTGAAGTCAAATTCAGGTAAAATAGCTTGTAGCCGTCCAGTTTCAGCAGTCTTCTTGTCGTTGCGATCGTAACTCAAACAAAACAAGTAAGATCTCGCCTGTGCGAAAACATCTCGGCTGTTTTTGGACCAAATTTCAGCCATTTGGAATCTTTCTATTACTACCTGACCAGACAGAATCTTAGTTTCTGCAATGTTCCCAGGAAGTGGATGTTTCGACACAAATCTTTGGGAGGGAATATTGTGCGGAAGTGAATTCGAAATCAGGTAAAACCGTTTTTGTAGTGATTGGCTTTTTTCCAAGACTGATACACGCTTCAATCTTGCATATCAGCTTATTTTGGTAGGATAAAAAGTTGTCAATTTTAATACTCGGCGACGGACGGTTACTTTAAATTTGCGCAATAGTTTAGTGTATCAGCCCACTTGTCGAAGAAAAAATTACCAACTTTGAAGAGACTCAAAAAATACAGCAAAACGGCCCCAAAGTTCAGTGAATTCTTGATATCCGGCTTTCATAAAGCAGCTCAGCAGGCTGGCGTTTGCCCCACGGAAAACATTCTCACCCCAAGGATCGAGGCGCTTGCGTGCTGTTTTGCTTACACCTTTGTTCGCCGCAGTTAATTGGATTAAAACAGCTTGGTTAGCAACGGGTACTTACGGCTCAACCCGGCTGCGGCTCCTCGACCACTTGCAGTAAAATCCTTCTGCATTAAAAGTTTATTCTATGTATTCGTTTTTACTTAATTCACTACAACGCTTTTGTCGTCAGATTAAACTTATCAATATAAAAAAACAAAGCTCTGCTCAACAACACATTAGAATCGAATGTACTTATAACTAAAAGAGCTTTCATTTGAGTGGTCACAAGTTAGCCGTTAATCACTTGACGGTTCCGGAGTTCCCGAATGACGTTTTCAGTCGACAGTACACGAGGCTGTTTTAATTCATGGTGTATTTTTTTTACTCATAATTCATGTCTGAAACATCTGCGGCTACTTTTTAGCATGTTAGTATTTCTGCCCTTTTAGCTAAAAAGCAGCAGCTGAAGAAGTACTGTTTGATCAGTACATTTGTAATTTAAGATAATTTAATGGGTTTTCGTTTTGAACAAAGATGGGACAACCATACATCTATTAACCTGACAATCAAACGGTCAAAAAGAAAACATTTAATTAAAAATATTATTTATTGGAAAAAGTTCAAAATTTATCTTTCAATTTCAAACTTAATTCTTTTAATTAAAACGTCGTGTTCTGAAGTTTGGCAGATTTTCCTTCGTTTTTGGACGAGGCACAATACGCCCTCCTTTTCTAAACTTTAATTAGGAAATGACATTAACCTCGCAAAACAAAAACCTCAGGTAACTTAGATTTCCTGCTTTGCTGCACAGTTTTCACTACAACATTATAACGACATGACATGTGTATGCAACATTCTGTCAAATATACAGCACGCTATAAAAACAAATCCCAAGCTGAACATACAAATACCGAAAGGTCGTGACAATAATTTATTTCCGCGATAGTCCACTCTATTTTAGTGCTAAGCAGAAAATTTCAAACACGGGAGTTAAAGCAAAGGTAAGATCAAATTTCAAATACCTTTTTTACTACAATCTACACACATAGTTCTGAACTGAAAGAAGGACCGAAGAATTTACTGCACCAAGCGTCCCAAAACCAAAATTCTCGAATACAAAAATAGAACTGAAACTTTAAAAGGTAATTTTATAAGACATACATATTTTTCAAAGATGTGAATGTATTGGTTGTGGCGCTTGTAATTCGATGCGGGCTCAGTTGTGGTGTAAAAAAGCTTTTCCGACAGTGTTCAGCCACAGAACAAGCCTCGCCGGGAAAACACGAATTAAATTCTGAACCAGTCCACTGGTTAGGTGTGTGACCCTGCAACGTTCCGTGCCGAACTGCATGCCAAGAAGAAAAACTAGGTGGCGATCTCGTTCGACCAGAAGGTACGCGAAGGAACAATATATAAAACAACATGATGTGTGTTCAGTTTCTTCACAAAAATAAAAAAAGACTAGAGTATGCACTTTATTGATGGATAAACTCGCCGCCGTCTGTCAGAAAAAACCGGCAGTCAAAACAAAAACGAAAAAGTAAAGTAGCCAGTCACCGAGTTTCCAAAACTGAAATGATGAAATTGTAGCATGCATTTTAGCTATAGCACTAACTTTTTCTCAGGAGATCAACCAGGGTGACAGTGTGTGTACCATTTTTTTACCAAAAGCTTTAGGCCAGAAAACTCGACCACAAATTTCATCAAGGGATTGGTGATACATAGGGGCGAATACTAAGGGCGTCAAAACAAAGTAATAGTGTCAAGAAAGAATATTACTATGGGTTTTGACTCCGAGCATCGAAAGTTTGTTTGAAGAATCACCTTATCTAATGGAATTATTAGATTTTCCTAGTTTTACAACACTTCCGATTATTTTACCTCATGGGCAACTCAGCACGCGCGCGGGAAGGCTTGTGGGTAACTAAGATAAAACGCCTATAATCCTTTGCGAGCTAAAGTGGAATCTCGATAACTCGAACCCTCAATAACTACAACCAGCAGTCGTTTCCCTTTGATTTGCTAACATTCTAATTTTACCCCCGATAACTCGAATTTCAACTTTTGTTTCAGTCGAGTTATAGGGATTTCACTGTATATTTAACTTGCCGTGAGAAAGTTTCAAGTCAGTTCTGCGAACAGTCACGCAGCGGCGATTCAGTTCTCAGTTCAGGACAACTGCCGACAATTCCACCAAAGATCCCAGTCCGCGCTCTAACTAAACCCTTAAACTTTTGAAGCACTGCCACATGTGAAGCATGTGGTCCAGTATCAAAAAAAAAAACAAAAGTCGACTTGAGGCGGACATGTAAATCCGCGGCATGCTGCTCTGTTGGACATCCGGTCCGGACGGACACGAAACTTGAACATTTGAAACTATTCTCCGTAACACAAATCGTGCACGTCAAACTGATCAGTCAAATCAGCGCAAAGGTCATCAAATTTTAGCCAAAGAAACAAATATTTGAAGTTTGGTCGTCATCCGCATGAGGAACTGAAACCGTTATCCCATGGTTGGCATCCAGACACTGTCTGAATCGATGTCTTGCTGCTGTAAGCGGGAAAACGATCGGTAATCCAACATCTACTTTCAAACCTGACTGAGCCAAACTCGTGCAAAGTGAGACGTGAAGCAGGCGTGACGCTCGGCCACAAACCATAACACGAACACTCGTCATTCACAATAAAAGTCTCAGTATTTTGTCGTCGAAAATTATAAACCACATAGCTATATCTTACTGCAGAATATGTTTATAGTTCTTTCAAACACAGACTTCGAGAAAAATTAAAATGAGGAAAACATTCGTCACGTTCGTGTGAACTTTACTCCGGACGCCGTTGCAGTCGTTCGTGTTTTCCGGTCGTCATCTGTCAAAAACCTCGTCGGATGCATATCCTGCTCAGTTCATATATCTGTGGTCCAACTGACCCTGACAGTCACACAGCTTATAACACAGCAGGGAACTGTTCGAGCAGAACTATCCGATAACTACGCGATTCCCTCACAAGGTCTGTATATACACATTATAATCTGTTATAACTTGACAAACACTTTACATTGCATGATAGAGGACCTCTCAGTGAAAAGACTGTCGATCGTGAAACCATGTTAGTTATCCATCCAGTACACTGCTGTGGTAAAACATTCCTAAGCCCCAGTTTTAGAACTCTCATCTGATTTCATTTTAAATACTTCACTGAAAATTCTTTATCCATCATCTCAAGGCATGCACAGAGTTATCAGTAGAATTAAAAGTAGGTGATACATCAGGCGTTCGAAAGTGTATGGCTTCCCGTTGCTTCGTACTTCCGAAAGCACAAAGCAACTGAACTCTGCGGGAGATATTTGAAGAACGCGGATCAAAGAAATACTACATATTCTATCAAGTACACTGTGGACCAGAAGAAATAGGTTTGGGCGCTATACCAGAAGAATTTGGGGTTCACTCTTCCGGTAAAGGTCGAGCAGGAGGTGACGTCATCATTTATTGCTTTACACACGGCAACCTTTCCGTAAGATACACTTGTAAGATAGACTTAAGAGATCTTTCGTTCAATCAGTTAACGCTGTTTGCGTAGGCTTTTCTGGACTATTTCTGAACATAAAAGATACTCGCGAAATCAGTCCTGTCCTGTGCATAGTATCGCTTTACATACACAACGCAGCTGTTCATATTGCATGCCAGATAGCACCACAGTATTCACGCAAGTTTCGGTTTGCAATTTTAGTGCACAGAAGAAGTCACGAAATGGGAACTCACTTGCAGACCGGACACTCCAAAAACATACCCTGCCGAGGTATCCTGCTAGCTACCATTTTTTAACAAAACACAAGAGAAGGCTTGGCAGTCTTCCAAACTGTATTTAAAACCAGCCGAGTATAAACTGATTGCATGGTGGCCGGTCACTGCCGAGAAACAAACTATCTGTGCGCGGGTTTGATGCCAAGACATGCATATCAAAGTCTATACTTCACCATATCATCGGAATTTATCTTACGAGGGTTCATATTCGTTGACAGTAATAGACATCCTTGTGAAATTTGATGATAAACGAGACGTGATATCGAGCTGGCCCTTATCTTAGTTTTACCGTAAATAAGCTGGATTACTTTTTCAGCTTTTAGCAAAACGGATATAAGCCACTTTCACAATCATGCGCACTGACAAATAGCACTTTTTACTCTCCAAATAAACAAGTGACTGTCAATAATTCTCTCTGCTGAACTTAGAGTTTGGGTCTATACAATTGCAGTACAACCATAGAATAAGTTATACACTCTGCCCACCACATTTTATCGTCTGGTGGCCCGCCAGAAAATAAGCGCTTTACGGCGAATTGCGCATGGTTGTGAAAGTGGCTTCTTGAGACGACCCTCAGTGACAGAGTGCCGCCGGCCTACCGACCGACTATTTTTTCATATCCTGAACTCCATTTTACTAGAATTATCAGTGGCATCCACCTGCCATATAATCTCGCTTTACTGCCTATATCTGAGTTAAACTCCGACTGCCATAGTCAACGGACCTGAACACAGGCTAGAACAGTAAACTATGCAGTTTATATATATAAACGGTTTACCAACAGGAAAAAACGAGCAAATTATGTCGTTATGTCATTAACATACAATAATCCTCATCTAAAAGAGAAATGAAGTGTTATATCACTCACACGACACTCCAGTAGTTAGGGCCTGCATTCATCTGAACAGCGGAAGATTGTCGTTGAGTAAATTTTGGACTCCGGGACGGAATGTGGAGGGGGATGGCCTGAAAGGAAAAGAATGACACAATAAGATAAATATAGCAAAATAACTGGATAGGGGCTAAGTAGATTATAAACTGCTGTCATCCTGGGCCCGGTTTTTCGAAAGTCGATTAAGCCAATCCAGGATTAACGAAATTCTTTCTCTCGACCTCTCTGCCAATATACTACAGAATTTTGTTCGAAGGTGGAATAAAAGGCTTGTTCCAGCTTACAACTTTATCAAGAAAGTCGTTGTGGACAAAATTTTCACCTTTTTAGGCTTATAAATGACAAGAAAGTTTAGACCTAATCCAGGATTAGCCTAATCGTGCTTTGAAAAACTGAGCCCTGAGGATTATAGTCGATGCTGCATGTTTTTCCTTGTTTTTCTGCTGAAGCGAAGTTGACTCGATCAGAAAAAATTCCGTCAACTCCTATGCTACGCCTAAAACTGTCAAACTGAAAAAAAAAAAAGTGACGGATTTAGCGAGTCACGTGATACTAAATAACCGGCCATATTCGCGGCCTGCTCGACATCATCTCGCACACGAGCGGCCAGTCCTAAGAAGCACTTTGCCATTAGCTACATTACTGCCGCTAGCCACGCTTGGGTTAACTTTGTTTACAGATGTAATAAAGAGATACCAACACCTTGCGAATAAAAAAAATCCAGAGCTGGCACTCAGGAGGCCAAAACGCGCCTTAAATTGAATCCTTGGCCGGGGATTGGAACATAGTCGACAGAATGCTAAGGGAAATGTCACAGATATGCTGACAACTATTCACACTGAGTCGCACAGGGAGAGGTGTTCATTGCAGTGCAGATTCCCGTCACTGTGGGTTATAGTTACGAATCAAGTCTTAATTATTTCGCCCTAGGCTGAATGGACCGGCGATACAACTTTCCGCTGGTTGACACATAATTGCTCCTGCACTTATGACGCATCTCTGCGTTTTTTCTCTGCTTCATAATCTTCTCACCACAAGAGAATATTAATACACTTTGAAGATTCTACTTGCGAAGAAGTATTTGTTAAGGGACAAAGTGGTAGGTTTGATAAATACTGTGAACGTCACAACTACGGTCGCAGCCTGTGCGTACGCTATGGTGACGAATATGTCCGTCATGAGCTGACAAAAGCACTATTTTAAACTAAGAAGTGCTTATTACAATCACAACTCTGTTTTCTTCAACAGGCGAATTCGAGCAGTAGACGACCGCGAGACTCAAACCGGATCAGTTCAACAAGAATATTCCCAAAAGATGGAAAATCACTCAAATCACTCAAACCATTCAGACATTTCAGGTGAGATACTTCTAGCGGTTCGCAATATATTGTATCAGTCATCTGGTGACGTGGCCGCTTTGTTTTTCATTGAGCATTTGTTCTGGCTGTAGACGTTTCAGTACGTATGCAACCTCAGTTTCATGAATAGTACTTCCAGCATTTGTATCGTGCTTAGAGGTAAAATTTGTTCCTATATATTGATTACCCTCTTAGTTGCTGTAAACTGATTTGCTTCAATGCTCTGCAGACATTTAGTCAGCTATACCGTACTGATGATTGCATGATTGCATATTTCGTTATTAGCCGGCAGCACTTGAGTCCCCGCTTTGCTATAAACCAATTTACCTTTGGTATTCACATTTAGTCACTGCCGGTTGTACGTACGAACCTTTAAGGGTATGTCATCCACACGATCGCTTGTTTAATTTTTATGTGTTGCGATAGCTGATAGCTATCACAAGTGTGGCCGCTTTGTTGTTATTGACGAAATTACCTTGACTTTGCAGACGTTTATTAAGCTATTTGAACCCATTTAAAATGCGCTTCGTGGTCATGTGCCGTGTTTTATGATGTTTGTGTTCACATGATGGACAGATTGATTGTAAAGTCAGGAGTCTTTAGTGATTCATTCGATTCCTAGCAGCGACATATACACACACAGGGAGCAGGAAACTGTACAAAACCCGCAGATGAACCGTGACTGTACACATTACCAACGCAAAGACTAAATTATTTGCAAGATATTTTTAAATGTTGACGATTCAAGAATTGGATCAAAGCGAACTTTAAACTGGAGAACTCGTGACTGCTCACAATAAAAAATGCCAAATGAATACCCTACAGATTCCATGGTTACAATGCTAACGGCATTTTTCGTCAAAACTGTAAACTCGTCGACATCGGCAGCCGCCTATTGTTGTCGACTATTGTTTCAGAACTGAACTGAACTGAACTGAATCTTTATTTAAAAGCGATGTTCGTTTACTGTACCGTAAGATGCAATTATAGCGAAACTGTGAATAATCTACACGGCTCGACATGTCAGGATTCGCCATGAAATACATTTTTGCTTCTTACATTTCTCAGTTTTTGTTTTACTTTACCGCAATTTCGTTCACTTTCGTTAAAGTATTCATAGCTATACAGAACTGGCGTATACCTAGCACCATCATTCCATGCACAGCACTGCCGGTAATGAAACTAAAACTTGCGCGCGGAATGGCCCAGCATGCACTTGTGCACGTGCTCTCAAAGTCATCTGGTTCCTCATTTCTGTTCATTTCCCTCAACAGCTGAAAATCTTGTAATAACAAAAAACACGGGTTCTTCCCTTCCAGAGGACCTTCTTATTGGAATAACGTTCTTTGCTGTGGTCATCTTCGTCGCCGCGTTCATCGGTAATGTCGTCGTGATTCACATCGTGCGCAGCGTTAAACAGATGCGCAACTCAACCAACATGTTAATCGCCAACATGGCGGTCGCGGACTTGCTCATGGCCATCGACCTGCCGTACGTTGTCAAATGGCTGTTTGTCGGTCAAAAGTGGTTCGGTACAGTTGCCGGCTCTGCTCTTTGCAAGTTCTTCCACTCAGCCCAGGCCGCCTCGGTAGCTTGCTCCGTGTTAAGCCTGGTGGCCATCAGCTTCGACCGGGCGCTCGCCATCCTGTTCCCGATGAAGACAGTTTTCACGTCCAAAGTGGTGAAGATGGTGATCGCATTGACGTGGCTGGGAGCGCTGGCTTTCGCCGTTCCTATCATGATTGGAACGGCTGTGATCGAAAACGGCGGAGAATACTCGTGCGACGAGATCTGGAGTCCTGACACTGAAGGGGCTTTCATCATATCTTTGTTCACTTTAACGTACGCCGTCCCGCTGTTGTTGATCGCCTTTGTGTACTTACTGACAGGCATCAAACTCTGGAGCAGAAAGCTTCCCGGTCACCGGAACCTTCTCTCGCACTCGCACCAAAAAGCCAGAGCTACAGGAAAGAGAGCCACGTTTATGCTGATTACCGTGGTCGTCGTGTTTGCTTTGTTTTGGCTGCCGTTTCAAGCGCGCGAGGTCATAAGGTCGTACTATCCCAAACTTGCGGAAAAAATACCTGTTGTGTTGATGGTTCTCTTCCCTTTTATTGGCTTCAGTAACAGCGCAATTAACCCCATACTGTACGTGATCTTCTCCGAGAATTTTCGTCGGGAGTTTAAGCGGATCTTGTGGCACAGGGTGAGCGCGCGCGATCATTATCGTAACACCGTGATCAGACGAAGCAGCTCCTCGCGTACAACACGCTTGTCACGCGACCACACGGCCAACTCCACGCCCTTATACAAACTTCGGAAGGCTCCTAATACTGCCGAGCAGCTTTCAAAGGATGATGGTCCCATTCTTGACACTCCGATGGTCTGAGTGAGTCTCAAATTAAACACCATGGCGCGATCACACGGCCAACTCCACGCCCTTAAACAAACTCCGCAAAGCTTCAAACACTGGACGGCTATCAAAAGATGATGGTCCCATTCTTGATACTCTGATGGTCTGACTGTTCTGAGTGAGTCTCAAATTGAAAACCACGGCGCGATCACACGACCAACTCCATGCCCTTATACAAACAGAGAGAGAGAGAGAGAGGGGGGAGGGGTAGAGGGGGTGGGGGGATAAGAACTAAGAAAGAAAGATGCCTAAGTCCCTGTTTATATGAGAAAAAGTTAGCCCGGGCACTCGAGTCATCAGGGTTTTCTTTTTTAACCATTTTGTTTTGTACTGAGGTGGGGCTAGTCAGAGTTTTGATGGCTGCACCGTATCTCTTCACAATTCTGCCCACTGATCACATGGACAAAAAGGGGCAAAACTAAGTAGGAGAACGCTGTACAAGGTAAAGATCGATGTGCATGTCCATCGCGATATTTGACAACGCAATGCGCCGTAAACTTTGCGGCGCAGAAATCAGTCGGCGATAGAACCGTGATGGAACGACTACATACGCGGCAAGATCGTAAAAAGTCGTCAAGCGTATACATGTATAGATGTGTTCACAACCTCACTAGATATGAGAAAACTCCACTGAAATCGATGACGTATTCTCAAACCACTTAAACGACTGCTTCGGTGATAATTTGACAATGAACAGCGCCGGGGGAGGGGGGAGGGGGAGGGTCAGTGGAAGTCAATGTGTTATATAAGCGGGGAACTGGTAAATATGTCGATGGTCCCTTATGCTTCCAGCTTTGTTATTTATAGTAGTTACAGCGACATCAAAGCAGAAGGTAAAGCGATTCTCGGATGACTATCCAAAACCAAAACCAAAGTTGGCACACCGCCAATCAGAGGCTGTAAGAAACATTTTCAACCAATCGGAAGCTAAGTAAGTGATTCGAGTTTGGTTTTGAAAAAAGAAGCAATCAGCAGTGCGAGGAAATACCATCGCCAATTCTCATGAGAATACCGCAATCAGGTTAAGGTTTTGCTCTGCCACCCACAACCGAAAACCGTTATATAATATACATTAAACAACCAGACAGAAAAACGATTGGCTGAAATAATAGTCCCTGAAGCATATCTCTTGTGATAATTAAGAAGTCGACATTTATTGACAAAGAAGCTGCAAAAAAAATTGCCCATTTTATGAGCGGTACGAGCTGTATGATTCTTGTTTGTGTCAGGCAATAAAATGTGAAAATGTGACAAAAAGGTTCCATCATTTCATAGTCCTAGTAGCTGAGGGGTGGCAAACAAAATGGCACACGGAAAGATGATACCCATCTCATTTATTTGTGATTTTGACAACTATGGGCAAGCTTCCAGATTGCATCGGGCGGGCCTAAATGTACCAGCACTTTAAAGCCACAGGTATGTGGCTTTTTTTATACATTTAGAAACGTTTCTCGGATTACAAAATTATCACTGTGAGTCCACAGGTAGGCCAATCTTTATTTTATGAAAGACTAACAGTGAGAAAATACTTTTTTTCGAAAATTAATAAAATACCTGCCTTACCCTGTTCCTTGTGTTGTTTTGTCTCTCATGTGCTGTTTTGGGATGAAAACTCTCTCAATCCGCCCCAAAACAGCACGCGAGAGACAAAAAAACACAAGGAACAAGATAAGGCAGGTATCTATATAATAATACGCTAAACCACTTCCGTCCGTCCGTCCGTCTGCCTGTAATGCTCTTTCCCAAGCCTCCTTATAAAAACAATCCAAGATGGCCGCCACATCGAGTGAAACTAAGTATAAATATTGGCCTCGTGTGCCGAGCACAGTTCTTTTAGAAATCGGAAATGAGTTTAAAAAGAGAATTTGTGCTACCAGGTGACTGAATGTCGGGCTGATGCTTCCGCATGTTCAAAAAACGGGGATATTTTCATGTCGATCGATCGGCAACTCGTCGAGTGATAACGTCGAGTGGTACACGCACTACAGAGAAGTTTGTGCAGTGACACTGTAAACTGCAATTGAGATGCTCGAAATGGACTTCAAAAAGGAAAGAAAGGAAGAAAGAAAAAAAAAAAAAGAAAAAAATTCCGATCACCGTATTTTACGGGGGTCCCGCTAGTTTTGATAATTTTCGAAAAAATAATATTTTCTCACTGTATCTCTCATGCCATGAAGACTGGGCTACCTGTGGTGTATCTCGTCAGATAGCTTTATTTGCCTCACACATGCCCGAGGTCCAAAACAAACCTTTGTGGAGTCAGCAGAGGGGTCAGGGGTCAGTCTTTTGACGAAACTCGTTTTACATTATACAAATTTCCACACCGTATATTGAGCAGACGGACTTTATTGGCATGATACATAATACTATAATAGTATACGATACTGAACTAGAAAGGCCGCCGTTGTATCGCGACTCTGTGCCCACACTAGCAAGAGTCTGTTATACGAGGAGTTTCTTTCAGTTTCTTTCCAACTAATTATGTCTCGGATTAATATTAATATAGTTTCTCCGGGACCTCATACTAGAGTGTGAATTAAAAACGAAAAAAAAAAAAAAAAAAAAAAGATCACGTAAAACGAAGGCATCCGAACTCGCGGTGGACAAAACTCAAATTCAGTCTCTAATTCAGTCTCTAATTCAGTCTCAGTCTCTCGCGCCGTGACTATTTTAAATATGATTTGACTCTGAAAAAGGTTATAATACTAATACTTTTAGGCAGAACAATGTGTTGCTTCTTTTTGACATTATCTGGCGCATAAATTCCGAACCTATACAAAACTGAGGCGTTTTTCATAAATATAACAAAAACAACGGTGACTGTAACACAATATGAGCTAACACTAAGCTGAGGGAAATTGTCCTTGAGTTTACATGCACTAATACAGCCTAAAGCTACAACTTCGAGGGAGAATCATTTGACAGCTCTTGGACCTGGTGATTCACTGTTCCAGTGTCAATGAGTTTCTGGAGAGGAATGGTGTTGGAACTGCTTGCCATGGATATCCTGGTTAGACGACTCGTGCTGTGGTTGATAACAGTGCTCTTGTAGCGGTCTCTCCTGCTCTGGCCGCCGCACAGAACCCGGTTGAATTCCCGTCGGTAATTCTCCGAGAAGATCACGTACAAGATCGGGTTTACGGCGCTGTTTGCATATCCAACAAATGGGATCAGGATATAAACTTCCATGGGCATTGTCGCAGCAAGCATCGGGTCGTAGACTGACATCATCTCACGGACATGAAATGGCAACCACGACAAGGCGAACACCACGACCACTGTGATCAACATGCGAGTCGCCCGCTGGCTGGACGCTTTGGCTTTCTTGTTGGCTTTAGAGTGGAAATCGCTATGGCCAGGTAGTTTTCGGCTCCACAGCTTCAACCCGGCCATCAGGTAAATGACGGCGATGAGGATCAGAGGTACGATGAAGGTCAAAACGGTGAACGCCACGTGGTAGGCCTGGCGGGACCTCTGGACCCATTCTTCATTGCAGCTCATGAAACCCACGTCGACCACTGAAGTTGTCATCATGATAGGAACAGCGAAGCCCAGGGCGCCAAGCCAGCTTAGCGCGATGCAGAATCTCACGACCTTGCGCGTAAAGATCGTGGCATGCTTCATGGGAATCAAGATGGCGAGCGCCCGGTCCAAGCTGATGGCCATCAAACTAAACACGGAACCCACCACTGACATGGTCTGGGCGGAGTGGAAAAACTTGCAAAGAGCAGAACCGGCAAATGTGCCGAACCACTTATCGTAGACGAACAGCCATTTGACAACGTAAGGCAGATCAATGGTCATGAGCAAGTCCGCGACCGCCATGTTGGCGATCAGCGTGTTGGTGGAGTTGCGCATGTGCGTGGCGGTAGACACAATGTAGATGACGACAATGTTGCCCACCAGCGAAACCACGAAGACGACGACTGTGAGCAGAACCACCCCGACCTGTAGACTTGTCGAAATGCCAAGGCTTTGGATGATGGGATTCTCACTGCTACTCTCATTTGATGACGGGGAAGCCGCTGTGAGAACATGTTAAAATATTTCATTCGCGTGTGGAATTTTTCGATAAGATTCTTCACTTTTTTTGGAATTGTATTATTGAGGGCTACAGGTTCACTAGTAGTTGGTATTATGTGCTACTCTCTTTAAATAATAATAGTTGCTTCTAAGACTAATTCCTCAAAAGAACTGGCGAGTATGCCGGAGTCCTTGGTTAGACAGTTGGTGCAGGAGGAGGTGCTATGCAAAGGAATCGTATAGGTCATGCTTTTGACCTTATACGACCACCCATGTTTCGACCCCACGATTGCCTGCATTGCCCACTTGTGTGGAGTAATTTTTTGTCTCAGGATCACATTTACGTGCGACATTTGATAACTCACTCAAAAATGTTCAACATACCTGTACTGCCGTTGGGTTCCATCTCAAAGCTTTTTAGCCAACCGTCTTTCAAGATGAACCTCCAAGGAAACCTTAAAAGAACGACTGAAATGTTAAATAAAATAAAACTCCTGCCACTTTATATCAATAAGATTGATATAAAAATGTTGAAATCGCCATGAAATTGGATAATGAAATACCACAGAGGCAGGTCCAAAATATACGTCCTGGAACTATAGACGAGCTCAAAAGCAAATAAAAACTCAAGAGAAAGTCGCTTGACTCACAACCGTCAAAACCTCCAACTCCGCTCCTTAAACGGGAAGATATAGAATATATCAACCGTTCCGCCAGAGTGAGCGAGTGTTCAATCTTGTGCTGTAAGATATCTTACAAATTGATTAGCAGTTCACTTACTGCCTTACTAATAGCCGGTTGTTAAATCATATGGTCATTTAGGAAACACCATGCAGAGCTTCAAAGGAACCGAAACGCGTGCGGATCTTGCCCAATCGGCTAACCGGTTGACCACTGTCAAGACGACTGTTGTTTTAAATGTTAAAGTTTAGAAAAGGCGAGCCAACATTAAATTTCTCTGTCGAGATTAAACTTAGCAACACGAGAAAGTGTGACTGTACTCCGCTCAACAACAACACTCCATTAGAATGTTCTTGTCTGAGAGCCTTAAGTTTCATTTAGCCGCACCCATTTTAGTTCTTTTTTGGCAGTTACGGCTTAATAGTCGACCAGGGTCTATTTGAGATCTTTCATTTGAGTAGTCACGTTTTGGCAGTTTAGGAATTGAGTTTGAAGTGAACACTGCCATTATAATGTAGGAGTATAGAGAGCTTTCATTTGAGTGGTTACGCCTTTAGTTTCAGTCATTTGGCCGTTCAGAAGTTGGAGAACACCCGCATATTATTATGTACTCTTTGAGAATTTTCAATTGACAGTCAACTCAGTTCACACTGAATTTGGCAAGTAAAAGTATCAAATTCCGAGCTGCTCTTTCAGTTGGATTTCATCCTCGCCTTGAATTGAAGCTTCGATCTTGTTATTGTTCTTATTTAAACATTTCACTTATATAAAATAGAAAACATTGTTGCAAAAAAATAGTTGAAGCATCTGGGATTACTCCCCAAGTTTTTTCGATTGAATTTTCCTCACAACCCAGCAGGTAGCAAAATAATCTAAATTAGTGGCGACTATAATTTCCTTCGGATATCATTTCCTTTCATATGCCATATGATAACATTGCAAACACTAGCAGAAATATAGGAGTAATAATAACAGGAAATGACCACTGTATAGATGAAATAAATTTTTACTCGAGATGGCATACAGGTCCCTGAAAAAGTGTGGCTTCCAATACTTTTGCACTTAGTGTCTTTTTAGAGATCTTTTTTCCAATTTATTGTTAAATTTGTCTCTGATTCTCTGCCTTTCTCATACTGTCCGTGCGTTTTTCTGTTTCTGGTTCTGTTTTTCTGCCTTAGTTTCTGCCTTTCTCATATTTTGCTGTCTAGATTATTATTTAGTTCTGTTCTCTGTTTTGTACTTTCCCGACTTCTCATCTCAGTCTTTTTCTCAGGAACATTCTTCTTTTCTCGCAGACCACTACTAGTATTTCTCACTAACGAAGAAAACGAGCACTATGGATCTCTTGCAGAGAGCAATCATAGCATACGTACCAAAGATAAATAATTGCGCCCATCGTCGCGTGATGTGACCCGGTGTCACGCAGTGAATTTGATTAAAATTTAACAGAGGATCGAAGCTGTCAACACGCTATACGGGCGCAAGCCTTAGGAAGGAAAAATAATCCATTCCTTTTAAGTAGTCGCGAAAAACGTATCTTAGCAATTGGAGGTTAAAAATAAGCAAGAATTGGCAGGAAAAGCTCTAAATTCCAAGAGCCTTTTGCTAATAATTAAAACTATTTATGTTGCCCCTCCAGGCACGGGTGGCTTTTTTAAATTTCCTCTTTACGACAGAATTAGTATATTGGCCACACAAAAATATAAGTTAATGCTTTTAGTGGAGAGGGGAAGGCCATCAATCAAGTCTTAAGTACAATTGCTTGAGCTCGCTCATTCCCAGGCTCCTACAACTGACGGTCGTTGACAACGACTTTCCTACCTTCGCGGGAATTTATCAGAACAATCTCCACCTGTAATTTCCTCTTAGTCCGTGCATTGATTAATTTTATGTTTTGTTTTTCACAGCATATCAGCGCTCAGATATGATCCGTAACACAAATATTTATATACCTATTTCAATCCGCTTTCCTCAATGAAAGATGATCCCAACCTCGTTCCCAGAAGAGCCTGGGAACGAGGTTGGGGAGATACGTGACCCAGAGCATGTTATCTATTTTTCAAATTCCATTATTGCGGGGTAAAATGTCCAAGACAGACGAAATTTTAATAATCAGTAAGTGTACTAATCCGATGTTTTCAGTGAATAAAAAGAAACTACGACATTATGTGATTGTTCATAGAAAAGAGGAAGAAAAAATAGGGTCATCACTTAATCACGAGATACACTTTCCGTTCAGTGTCATGAGTAATGTATCAACGTGAGTTAAAACTCGTTTTCTCTCTGTCCGATCTCTTTAACATGAAATTCACTCAACTTTGTTACTAATTTATATACAACAGTTTTGAGCAAGGTCACGCTATTAAAGCTTGTGTCAACTCAACTCAATTCTTACTTTGTTTCTGTGTTTCTGGCTAGATCATTGTCACCGTGTTCCCGTCTGGTGTCTATTCATCGTTGTCTCTCGTTATATCTTTCTCAATTGTATCTGTCTATTTCTCCGCTCTGCCTGTCTCTGTGCGAATCCTGGTCGTTTTGACCGGCTTACCTATCGGCCAACTCGGGGACTTTAGGACGCTACACTGCAGCCTTCACTTCACCTTCCTTCGTCCGTACCGCGCAAGCCTGAGCAGTACCGCAACAAATACTTGAAAAACCTGAAATACACCGCAAAGAAACGGAAACAAATTTTCACCTTGCCTGAGGTTGATAAAATTGATCAAAAAACAATCGAACTTGTTGAACCCTAACTTCGTCATCAATCAACCGTAAATAATGCTGAAGTGACGCAACTGTACTAATTGTATGAAAACGAAGAAGAAAAAAACAGGAACAGGCATACTTGTCGGATAACGGATAACATTGTTCTGTAAGGATAGGCCACTGACAATATGACTTCCTAAAGCTGTCATCATCCCGAAAAAACGCACAATGTGTCAGCAAAAGGATGCGCTAAGTACTGCGGTAAAGAGGTGGCGTTTAAAGCATTAGCCCTTCGTCGGAACAAAGTGTTCTATATTTTACCACTCCGCTGTCTAGCCTATATCGTTGAACTATAAAATCCGGAAAAATAATCCCCCTGACGTCATACACGATCTTCAATAATATAAGAATGGTCTCAAACTGAGAAAGGCGACTTACAGTTGCTGGAACTTAGTATCCTTCTTTAAAACTCAACTCTGGCAGGAGCGCTATACATACAGTCAACTGCCTGCCTAAAATTTAATGACAAATGTCACGACCCTGCCTAAAATATAAGTGACAAATCAGTCACGACTAATGGGACTTTTACAAATTGACTATTTACTACAAAGCAACAAAATATAAATTGACAGCTGAAAAACAGTGCCAAACTGACTACTCAAAAATAAAGCTGATAACAGCGTGCCTTCTACAATGGAAACGACAGAGAGGTTATTTAGGATGTGAAAAAATAAGTAAGAAGGGCATAAAGAAGTATTCTTGAGATGGATGAATGAACTTAAATTGGCAGTATATGAAGTATGATCGAATTGCCATAATTTACCGCGTTCACTGCCAAAATACGAGTTTGACCCAACCCATGGGCCCGGTTGTTCAAGGCTCGGTCGGGCTAACCCATGGTTAACTCAATTCTGTATTCTCGCGTGCTTTTGGCCAACAAACTGGCAGAGTTTTGATCAAAGACTAGAACCAAAAAGGTTGTTTCAGCTCAAAATATAGCATGAAAGTCGTTTTGTTTGCAAACGTTTTTCAACTTCAGACTCAAAATGACAAGAACTAGCCTAGCCGTGCTTTGAACAACCGCGACCCTGGACTATAAATGAACGTGAAACGTGAAAAGTTCATTGTAAGCGGAATTTACGCAGTTTTAAGTTAAACACGGACAGAGACATATGGCAGTGAAACACATGGCAGCTACGTAAACACCTTTGAAATAATGAGCATTATGGTGACGTGCGACCCTCCACTATAACATTTCATATTTCCGAAAAGTGAGAAACACACATGCATGCGCCTCCCAAAAAAAGCGTCAAAAGCATAATATGCATTGAAATATATATTTTTTGTTGAACCGGATTTCATTTTTTTTTTTACAGTGTTGACAATTTAACAGTTTGTAAATAATACATGAATACAAAGCTACAGTGACCTTGCGCACGTCCTTTTTGCACGATTGTTCGTTTTTAATTATCATAACCTTACGCACAAAATATACCTTGTTAAACACCGACGCGAGCTGTAAAATTGCATTGTGGCACGGTCAGTTTTTCGTTGATTGTACGTAGGGTTTGTATTGAAAACCTTTGTGTTCACAGTGAAGCAGCGAGTCGTTGAATCGATCGGACACTATAGTGTAGCTTCTTACGGCTGTCAGATCAACCGTTTACATGTTAGATGAAGCCTAAAGCCACTAATGCCTTTCTTTATTTACACTTAGAGTTAATTAAACTTGACGCTACTGAGTTTCAATAATTAAGACAGCGGTATATGTTGCACTGGTCGCTAACCCATCATTATATTAGCAATTTTATCATGGCGGCTTCTTCACAAATTTTCTTGATTACTCCGTCATTAATAACCGTTTGTTTTATAATGCTGTAAGACTAACATCTTGGCCGGTCTAACGGAGTAGGTGGGTCTAAACGCAAAAAAAAAAAAAAAAAAGAAACACTTTTACTTCGCGGTTTTTTATCGTACGTGCGCACGCTGCAGAAGCGCAATTTTATAAAAAAATATGCATGCATATCACAAATGCTCGTAAAATTATCAAGAAATTATATGTAAAGATCTCGCAGCTTCACTGATTTTATATTTAAAAAATATTAAATAATCGGATTCGTTTCAGGGTTTTATGTGCACATAGGCACAAGACGAGTTTTCGCCATCTTTCCCTTTTGCCGGTCGCGCGCGCAGTAAGAATTTAAAAAGATAAACGTAACAAACTATATGCAGAACCTTGAACACTGTGAGAATTCAATCTTGTCTATATGCTTGGATGCTTATCGTTACCGAAGGACGGCATCAACGTAGAGTACATGAGTGCCGAATAGTTGAATGAAAATCATTATCGGCAATTCTTCATAATGAGAACATATTCAAACTACTACAAAAACTATACCACTTTTCTCTTACTAGTGAACTTCAAACAATAGTTAATGAACACGCTAAAAGACTTTGCCAAATCAATGGGGTACGTACCTTCTTAGGATGTGGTGATGATTTGAAGAGTATTTTTGGTAAACTGCTTGCCGTAACCTAAAACTCGATATCAGATTTGAAGACTGGAAGATGATTGTTTTCAAGTGCGCGAACAGTGCTGACTGTTGATTAGAGTTCGGTGGCTATTAAAAAGAACGTCATATGAATTCACATAACGAGAGTTCGAACGGCGCTGAGCCAACAGGAAATATCTGTCATTCACCTTCAACCATTTTGCCAGCTTTCTAGGTTCTGTTCCTTTCAATCCATTCAAACGCTGTTTGCCATCACAGGAAGATGCTTTTGATATACATGCCCTATTTGTCAATATTAATATTGAAGCGTAAACACAAACCCATATTCTACTTACTTGCAAAACCATGAAATGTTCGCGCGGTTTCGGAGTATATATCACTGGCTTTTGGTATCCCAAGCGAAGTTCATACTTCAGTCGGCCGGAGTTCATTTCATAATTCCGAAAATTTATGGCAGAGCGGAGAACGCGGTTACTATTTATTTAGTGCTGGGGTCCTTAATTAATTTCTTCTATGGAAAATAACACGGCAATTAGAATAGATATCAATCATACTTCGACAAACCAAATAGACCTTCAGGAAATTGATTTGTGACGCATCGAGGAGTTGACTGTATCTGATCACTAAAGCCCTTCTTGAACACAAAACGCCCCGTGCAATGCACCACGAATTTGTCAGACTCAGAATATGACTGAGTCACTTAGGAGAAGTAAGAACAACGAGCGAAATGTTAATCAGTTTTATGCGAATCTTGTTCAAACAGATGAAAAATGGTTCCCGTTAAAAAACTAATCCACAGTTTTAGGAGCATTAGCTGGATTAATAACTACCTGTAGACTGATTTTTTGGGGCAAATAACATACTTATTCATTCGAGTATTAAAAGGCCCTAATATGAAAAGAAAGGACCACTGGCTATGCCTTGTTTCAGAAAATCGATTACTGTTTCAGTACACCGCATTCAAAGGAGGTTCCTTTTGAAGATAGCGACAATCTGTAATGCAAATATAATGTTTTCGCACAGTAAAGTTGCACCGTGTACTTCGACCTTTAATTCCCAAGACCTTACTCAAATTCGACGAAATAGAGCCGTTATCCTTAGCTGGGAATACACAACTGAATAGGATACGCCGGAGTTAAAAGAAACCCGACCTGAAATGGCGATATCAACTAAGGTGTTAGCTCTGAAAATCATTACATTCAGATTTTACCGATCAAATTCGCACAAACGAAGAATTTGTTCTAAACTACTGCACTTTGCAACACTTCAGTTTACGATGTTTCACCGATGGATCTTCAACAGCCCCGAACAACAGCCCTGCATTTTCCAGTTAAAATTCCCATGAAATAAATGTATTTTCGCATCGCATGTCCAACCCCATATCGCAGGTGCCTGTTCATTATTAAGTAAGACATTATAAAGCAATCACTTTCACAGTCAAAGCTGGAAAACAGACTCGACCATGAAAGGATCGACCAAAATATATTATAACTCTGCGGTCATCAGGCGGCAAACGGTTGACAACACAAAAAGTTGACTGAGTAATTTTACACCAGGAGATTTGAAACTGGTGAAGTCTGATAACACTCACGCTCAACATATATATAGATATCATAGATAATGAATAGATATGCGAGAAATTAAGAGCACATGAGCACAGTCACGGCGCGGGGAGAGAGCCGGAGAAAGAAAGAGCCTTACCACCCCATTAAAAAAATGAAATTTGACTATTTTTCATTTTTCGAAACGTTTTAAAACTTCAGCAAAAGCTTTCATTCTGGCAGAGTCGTTTAAAGTCAAGAATACCTTCCGCTACGATTCCCTTCTTCGTAAGTTCCTTTGCGCCGGATAAATTGCGAAACAAAAACTGAACCAGTGTCAGTCCACAAAAACTGATAAACATTCCTCCTGCGTGGTCTTCCGGAACAGTCGTGGTTTTGACAAATTTACGAAATTAGTACATAGAAAAATACCATTGGCAAGACTGCAACCTTTTTATTGAGAATAAAACAGTGCAATGGAAATTAGGTATTCTTTCATTTGATTAAAAACACATGGAAATTACTCATAGTAATTGCTATATGTGAACAACATTGTCAACATTTTCTAGATATGCACAGAAAGTGATCTTTTTCCAGTGCTTTTACCTATGTCACTGCAAAAAATCGCACGTTTGTTACCTTGACGACACAACACTAGCCGAAGTTTAGGCAAAGTACCATATATTATCCATTACACTAAATCAAAAGATCATATAATAGTCTTCAAGATACAATTTCTGCCCCTCCTAGTTTGTACGAACAGTCAATAACCTGACGAAATAGCGCGAAAAATAGCTTTTGACATTCGCGATCAAGTCAGCAATATTTGCACAGATCCGTCAGTTGAACCACAGACGTTCATTACCCGGAGAAATTCAATCAACTTTCCAAACTTTCCATGTTATCGCTTACACGAAAATCAAACAGAGCGAGCGGTGACTCGGCAGGTGCACGTCTATTTATACCAGTGATAAAAAGATATAGTCCCCTTTGAATAATGTTCAGCTTTGAGTTGAAAATGTTAGGAGATGTTGACTGACAGATCAAGGCTCATAAATGCACGATTCTCCTACACAGAGCTTTTACCCGCTTCGTGTCGCGAGCCGTTAATTTTCAGATAAATGAACTCGCCGTGGTAGAGGGGTCGCAGTTTAATATCTTAATTATTTGCTTCCCTTTATCCAAAAATGGGAGCAAAATCCGAGCTGTTTATTTGCATTAAACTACACTTCAGAAACTAATATAAAAGGAGACATGGTCCAGCGATGGGGTTTTTAATTTGGCTTTCTCAGATTGAAGCATGGCCGACCTGAAACTGACTTTATTTGAATAAGCGCAGCCATGCCACATCCAAATTAGTACGGAGAATTTATCTGTGGATTTTGGGTTCGCAAGAACGGCAATTGCTGCTTAGAAAATGTAGATTGTTTGGTAGCAGAATTACTAAACTCAACCAGACTGATGTTTCGTGCTTTCCGCCACGATAGAACTTTTCTGCGAGGAAGAGGGAGATTTTTTCTGATGAACTATTATTAATCAGTATGTGCACGTATCAAGGAGTTGTTTGGCGAAAACTTCCCGGGAGCTATAATGTCCTTCAGCCTGAGGAGTTCCTGCTGTGGCTGGGTGTGGCGTTCAATTTGTTTGCGGTGTCAGAACCATCAAATACCACCCACACACTGGGGCCGCCTGGGCACAAGGTTACACAAACAAACGGCTTTTCGAAACATTATTTTATCTGAAGAGATTGTAAGCGGCCAGCAGTGGAGGTTCACCAACTGGAACTAATTCAGAATACACCTTAAACGGATCGCAGACGGCATTCTTTTGTTGGATACAGGCAGCCCAGGCTTCGGGGAGTCTGTTGTCTGTCTGTCAGTGATTTGTGATACCTTTGTTATTACGAACACATGATTGGTGGAGATTATAGAGAAATGTATGGGGGTTTTGGTAGTTCACCGGACGGCGGTCTTCGGGAACTATTAAACCTAAAAGTGGCTAAATATGTTTAGTTGCGCGTTATCTTGCCTCGCTCCGAACGTCAGTTCGCTGCGCTCGCTGGAAGCGGAGAAAATTATGTGTGGCTCGCTCCCAGGGGAAGAATACCTCTGGGACCACGGTAGTTTTCCAAAAGCCGTTTACAGAACCTGTATTTGTCCAGTTAGCTCGCAGTATACCGGTTTCGCGTGAATTAGTTAGTTCAGGATTCTTGATTGTAAGACTGAATCCCCCAGGAGCGAGGAGCGCGTTAGAGGAATTATAAACAGTGATCCATACGGCTTAGACAGAAATATCAAGGAAGTAATGTGTTCTGAACGGCATATACTGACCCGACGCCTATTCCCTCTAAGCTAGCCAGCATTTAGGCCGAGTCTTCATTCAGACTGAGCCACAAATGCGTTGTCAAGTTAGGGCGAAGTGAAAATGAGCTGATAAATAATACTGAATTTTAAAATTGACACTCGTACCTTAGTTTCAGGAGTATGCACTTAGCACGTCCACAGTTGCGTCGTCTGATACAAGGCCACAGCACGGACCACTGGGAAGACAAGATATCAACTTGATTAGAGCTGTGGAAACTGAAGAGTCGATTTAAAAACTCGATCAAGCCGAGGGTTTAATAGCCGCCCAGGCTTGCTGATCCAGACTGATGATTGCTGTCTGTTTATTTTTATAACCTTCAACTGCAAATCAGTCTATCTGTCTCCCTCAGAATTGGCATTTGTTGATTGGCATTTACAGACTATTCCGTGGCAACTTTTTTTGGAGGTTATAGTCATATTTGTCCATCATTTGATTTTACACACAAATGTCATTACTTTGTGTAAAATATGTATAGTAATATTTTGATAAGTGTACAGTATTAGAAAGATATTTAACAATATTTAGTTTGGAACTGGCAGTTCAAGAGATGGCTCAATTGAAAATAACACAGTCTATTTTTTGACTTACAATCTATTTCTAGTTGTATATGCTGGGATCGATGGTCCGTACTCACAGGGTAGGTATAGTGGCCTCAAGAAACGGATAAATATAGTGAATAGATAGAAAAAATAATCGTAAGTAGTACTGCATGTTTTGACAGAGCGGATAGTAACACGCCGTTCTGTTGGGTCGGCGGGAGAAACTTCAATAAGCTGTTATTGTTTTGTCTCAACGGCCACCGAATTCGGCTTCCATCGAATTCAAAAAACGCATCGATTCGAAGACCCAGGCAAAAGTGGATCGTTTTCAAAAAAATTCGGTTTCTCCTTTCGTGTAAACAGCAAAAACGAAAGATGCATGGAAAACCCATCCGTGTATTAAACTCGCCCTTTAGTTTCGAGTCATAAAATTAAACGGATACATTGAAATTTGGATATTACACGGAGTTTTTTCGACTGTTCACTTTTACTTTCTGAGCGTTTTTGTCAGTACTGTTCCGGACCTTCGATACATTGTTCTTTCAGGAATATGCCGTTTAGTTATTTTATAAAAGCAATATAGCATGACTCCATGTGAAACGGTTCGTGATTTTTAACTTCTTTTCGTGCTTTCTCAACATGCCGTCCCTCGTGTTTATAAATAGTACAAAGACATGAAAGCTTCATTAAAAATGTTGCCAAGGACAAATTTATTGCGTTTCGAGCTTTTGTCTGTTTTCTTTTAGTTTTAAGTCAAAATTTAACGGGTTCAATGAAATTGGAGTTTTACACGGAACTTTAAGGTCACAATATCCGGCAATTTTGTTTTTTTCCCCAAACATTATCAAACTAAAGGAATAGTTTGTTTAAAACAACGGGATGACCGTCACGGAATGATGACGCATTTTGGAATAAAAAAATACTTCTACTGATATTTGTACACTAGCTTCTGAGAACGCTTTAATTCGCTGAAGAGAGATGAGAGTGAGCGATAAAGTGACAATATCAAGTAATATTAAGCAGTGCGTTCGCACTCGTAAAATAGAACGAAAATAAAGTGTCGACAAATGGCTTACAACCGCAAATGCAGACAACACTTAGACGCCGACGAATATGTTGCAAGTCGCTACAAACTTTAAAGAAGCCATCGTGTTTATACTCTGGAGCTTCCAAAATTTACAATATTGCATCCACTAGTGCGAAAGTGTCCGAAAGTGACAAATGACAACGAGGCTGCGAAACAAAATTACATTTAGCGTAAACAAAAAACTTTACAAACAAACTTACTTTTTGTCTCCGTAAACGATCAGTGATCATAAGCTACCACGAAGCGTGACTGTTTTGAACTCTGCGCAAATGATAATTTTCATACATCACGCGAACGCTTGTTTACATTACGCATGCATTCACTAAAAAGTCCGCTTTTGACGTGTGTGACAGGATTCCCGTGATCCTCGGTGTTGGCTCGTGTCACGAGTTCCTGTCACGAGCCTCACACATTTGTTGATTTTCCAGTTGAATGCATGAACTCGTGATTGAAAACTCGTGCATATATCGCATAATTAACGCATTTAGTTAATCTTTTATTCGCATGTAGTTTGCGCGGAGCTTCGAGAGGACTGCTCAAAGATGTTATCGTTGGGTCTATTGCTGTCCTTGGCCTTGTTGGTTTATAGAGTTGAAAGTGCTGACATGTCTTCCAAGCCGCATATTATCTTTATTCTTGCTGATGATTTGGTAAGAGATGCTGTGTTAACACTGTAAACACAACTTGCACACACACGAAACTCTTCAAGGCTGTCGTGCATATGCAATCATAATTTACTGTATGACAAACATTTTAAGCAATTATTGGACGAGGTTGAGCAAAATTAAATATCAATATTGATCTGGCACTTCAGCTGGTAATTGATAGAATTCTGCCCTTTGAATTTGAACATTGTTTTAATCTCGGAGAAAACGACGGTCAAAGCTGGAGTTAGTTAGGGTTAGATCCAGGCTCCTAAATGCCTTAATGACAGTTGGATGTGACTCATGGGCATTTGTCATGTATTGTTTAATTCAAACTAATCATTTTCTCCAGGGCTGGGATGATATAGGTTTCCATGGTTCTGATCAAATTCCCACCCCTCATATTGATGAACTTGCTAGCTCAGGTGTCATCCTGAACAACTATTACGTGCAGCCAATCTGTTCTCCCAGCCGAAGTGCAATAATGACAGGACGGTACCCTATTCATACAGGTAATTACTGCACTTGACATTTTTTTTTATGATACAGTTGATTAAGTCATCTCTAAATGGTGTTTAATAATATTAATACCAGACATATATTTATTTGACAAGGGATGCAACATGGTGTGATAATGGCTGGTCAGCCATATGGCCTTGGTTTAAACGAAACTCTTCTACCACAGCACTTGAAGGATCAGGGATATGCTACTCATGCTGTTGGCAAGGTACCAATAAAAAGTATGGCTAGCTTGCAGTCTGAATTATTGAGATTTATATATATTGTATTTCCAATATTGTTGTTAAAGCCATTCCTTAACAATGTTTTCTCTGCAAATATTCATTATGCATCTACTGCAGAGTTGAATTATGGCTTTGCATTTGATTAAAGTCTGCAGTTTTAAGGGTCTGATATCCATGTTTTACATGGTAACGTTTGGTGGCTAATGTCCTTAATTTTTGCTTCATAAGTGGCATTTAGGGTTCTTCAAGATGGCTTACACACCAACATATCGAGGATTTGACTCATTCTTTGGGTACTGGTTGGGAGCTGGGGACTACTGGGACCACTCTGAAGGAGAGCCGGCTGGGTGGGGTCTGGACCTGCGGAACAACACAGAGGTGAGGAATGTGCATACGAAACAAGAACAGCTATGAATGTTTAAATGACCCATCAAATATTTCTTCTTGTGCATGATTGGTGGAACTGTGACGAGTGGACTCCTGACTGGTGAACTGTCGCTAGTTATTGACAACATCGGAGCACAGCTTTTTTGTTTAGTGACAAAAACATTACGAGATGGCTACCAAGGAGGACATCAATGTATTGGTGGAAAAAGCAGTCCCTTATATCTGAGATCAGTCCAGATCAAATTAGATGGCAGAGGTGAATGTGAACAGATTTTTTGACAGTGTGAATGTGCACTCCCTAAATCTGTATGATGTATTTCTAAATCTGTATGATGTATTTCTGGTGAAAAACTGAAGGAGAAAATTGAAGTTGGTCACTCTTGAGAGTGAAAGGGGGGGAAAAGTAAGCACCCCTACCTTTCCCCCAGGGCTTATTAGAGCATTTACGGTGCACCACAGGCAGCCACCTGCTTACACTTTTGTCCACTTAACCATACCAGCCTGTTTTCAATGAGTGGGGAAACTATCGCACCAACCTGTTCACTTCCAAAGCTGTGGATATTATCGAGGCACACGACCCATCCAAGCCCATGTTCCTGTATCTTGCACATGAAGCGGTGCACAGTGCTTGCATGCATGACCCTCTCCAGGCTCCCGCTGATCTTATTGCCAAGTTCAAGCATTCCATCAAGGATGAACGGCGACAGATTTTTGCTGCAGTAGTCACTGCTTTGGATATGTCCATTGGAAAGGTACCCAGAAGTGCATGGTTGCTTCTGTTTTATTAATTACATGTTACCGACACATATAGAGGTTATCATGTCTAATATATAAATACAGTGAACTCGCTCTAAGGCAGACACTCTTGGGACTAGATTTAATGTCTGCCTTAGAGAGTTCTGTTACAGAGAAACAAGTGAAAATTGGCAAGGACAAAATCTGCATGGCTGCCCACCTTTGAGAGGCATCCACTTTAGAGAAGTGTCTTAGAGAGAGTTGACAAATATACCTGTCGTGTGACCACATATAACTATCATGTTATAAACCAGAAATACTCCAAATGCTCTTGGTTTTACTGTTTAAGTGACTGGGAAGCATAAAAACGTATTAATATCCTGATGTTTCATCTGATTCCTCCCCAGGTTGTGGATGCACTGAAGGCCAAAGGCCTGTATAATAATTCAGTCATCATTTTCAGCACAGACAATGGTGGGCCTGTTGTGGGATGTAGCAGGAATGTTGCCTCTAACTACCCCCTGAGAGGAAGCAAATACACATTTTGGGAAGGTTGGTTAACTTGAGAGCTGAGGTGTTGTCATGAGTGCCTAAAACAATATCTTATTGAGAACCGACAAGGAAATTAACCCACTATAGTTGCTTCGTTTTCTATGCAAAATCCCATTTTATATGTATATATTGTTTTGTGTTTGTATTCAGTCCATCCTAGACCAGTTTTGTAAATAATGTTCTATAAATATTCATCTGTACTTGTGCTAAAATAAAATGAGAAAAAAAAAAAAAAAAAAAAAAAAAGAAAAGAAAAGATTGTGTAGAATACATGGTGCACATGGGGGAGACTCTAGGGGAGAATTCGGCATGGGGACCAGCATCCACTAACTCTATGATTCAACAAACTCTCTCGGATTAGGTTTAGCTAGTCCAAACTCCATGCACTTCATTCAGCAGTCTGATCATTTTGATTCCCGTTCCTTGTTCCCAGGAGGCATTCGTGGCACAGGCTTTGTGCACAGTCCCCTGCTGGCTTCGACAGGTCGCGTAAGTACGGACCTGATGCACCTAACGGACTGGCTCCCTACACTGTACGGGCTCGCTGGAGGGGACGTTAGCAAGCTGCACAACATCGATGGTCATGATATGTGGCCAATGTTATCTATGGGGAAGGAGGGCCCACGTCATGAACTACTTCATAACATTGATCCGATTGAGCATTTAGCGGCTCTACGCTTCCAGCAGTGGAAACTCGTTGTTAACGCAAGTAAGTGCTTCAACTGGTATCAGTGCCAAACTGACTTTAAAAACTTGTGTACTGTTACTTTTGAGTTCACAATTTGCACATCCTCCCAACGTTTTATATAGAGAGTGTTGAGTGATGTAGTGAGCATACACTTTTCATAGGAGTGAGACTTCTGCAAACTTTTGTCATCGCTGCGGTCCACATATGACCAAAACCGACACCGGAAAAAAAAAAAAAAAAAAAAAAAATGGCGGCTAAAGCATGACGCGCAATCCCTCATCCTTCGCGCGCATTGGTCGCAAATTTTTTCTTCACAACTGCTTTTGATCGTGTGTGGACCCCAGTCCGGCGGGGCTGGAAAAATCTCGAAAAAGTTTTGGAAATTTTTGAAGACCGCGTGGTGGTGAAAAATTTTGATGACCGCGGGGTGGTGAAATTTTTGAAAATTTTTTATGACCGCGGACTAGTGAGACTTTTGTGCAACTACTTCAGGATTCGAGTGACCGATTTTCTGTCCCAATAGCTGAGAGGTGGAATGGTTGGTTTCCTCGACTGGGCTACGAAAGAAGTCAGCATTCCGTAAACGTTTCAGGGCCACTGAAAAATGTAGTCGTCACTTGTGGTCAACCGCCCGCCAACCCGCCAAATTGCACAAAAATATCGGGACCGTGCCTGTTTGATATCGTGCAAGACCCGTGCGAATACACCAACCTGGCGGACAAACATCTCGACGTCCTCAGTTTTATGTTTAAAATGTTAGCGAAGTACGAAGCTGGGATGGTGGCTCCAAGAAACAAACCTTACGACATGTCCTCCAACCCTAAATACCACGGAGGTGTGTGGGAAGCGTGGAAAGAAGACGAAAATGATGCCACCGAGGACTAGGGGCCGCAGCGACGCGTTTTTAACGTTGAATATTTTTTTGTTACTTTTGAAGGGTTAGTGCTTGTTCACACGGCTCAGAAGAAGGTTTATACCAATATACACATACGACGCTCGGGATTACTGCGATTAGTTTTAGGATTAGCGTTAAGTTTATATTTAGGTTGAAGGCTAGGGTTCCATATATACAGGATATCCTTCTGAACCGTGTGAACGAGTGATAACCGTTTTGGAGTAGGCCAGTTGCGCGCGCATCCCGGGCTAACACTTTTAACGAGCGTGTGCAGTAGCTAATAGTACTTACCCTTTTTCCTGTAAATCTCTCTGCCGAGCTTGGTTTGGTTTTACATAGAGCCGTTTTCGGATGACTGTCGAAAACCAAAACCAAAGTAATCACACAGGCCAATCACAGAGACTGAGAGAAAACAGTTCAGCCAATTGGAAGCCAAAGTAATTCGCGTTTGGTCTTGCGTTTGGTTTTACTTTCCAATCAGCAGTGCGAGTACACGCCATCGCTTGCGTGAGAAGTGTTTGGTTTTGGTTTTGGTTTGTTCCTGATTTGGCTGAGCATGCTGACAAACTCATGTGGACCAATCTGAAAGCAAAGCAAACGCAAAACCAAAGCAATCACACAATTACTTTCGACAGTCATCGGAAAACCGCTCTAAGTACACAATGGGTGACAAAAGATTGAAGCAGTTCTCCACTCAGGTTAACCAAAATATCAACTTAGCAACTTTAGTCGCAAAACTTTAGTCGCACTTGAGTTAGGATGGCAGTCTTAAGATTTTTTTACGACACTTACTCGCGACTATGGTCAAAGTCATGTCTGACCGTGGTCATCCATGTTCGCTGTTTTTTTGTTCTATTTATATATTTAACTTGCCGTTAAAGCTCAGTTTGGTATCGTGTCAGGTAAATGCGTTTAAGCATGTTTGCAATGTTCATGTGGGAGGTAAGTACGCCCAATTGATTTGTCTTAGACAAGCACTAGAAGCCACTAAAGCCAG
Source organism: Plumapathes pennacea (assembly GCA_964036295.1). NCBI lineage: Eukaryota > Metazoa > Cnidaria > Anthozoa > Antipatharia > Myriopathidae > Plumapathes > Plumapathes pennacea. The sequence goes on from OZ038466.1 coordinate 4,242,308, forward strand.
CCCTGTAGGATGGGGCTTGGACAGGTTGCATTATTTAATCAGGCTATTTGTTCCGTACAATATAAGGCAAAAGTAGTGAAGATAGATAGCAAAAATTAGAGTTATGCTGAGTAGTAAATTTTGTGTGCGTGGGTTAATATTTGCGTAATCTTTACAGCTGCAGTAGAACCCCACTAAGTCGAACTCGGTTAAATCGAACTCCCCTCTATCTCCAACTCAAACCCACTTCCCTTGGATTTCCCTTTCAGTCATTTACTATCGGCTAACTCGAACTATTTCTCGTTTCCCTTGGGAGTTCGAGATAGCGAGGTTCTACTGTAGTTTGTTTTTGGAGGCAAAGAAATCTAGTCCGAGTGTGCAGGGAAATCAATTTTGGGGGTAAAAATGGGACCACTAGGAAAGTAAAAATTGAGAAGTCCTACCTGCGTAGCTAGAGGGGGGAGGGGAGGAAGTTGCATTGGAACGAGCGAACGCCCGCTGTTTGTACTCGAGAGATCACAAATTAATAAAACCCAGCATTTGAAAGTCTTGTCGTGCTCTTTCTGAACTTATCTAATTCCGGAACAGCCGAATTGTCCTTTTTGGTGTGCCCAGACTCCCTTGTTCAGTCACACGTTAATCTCCTCTTTTGGAATCAGTGGTACAGTATTTTGTATACCGGAGTATAAATATTACCAAAAGAATGCGTCCGCTAAGCACTTCGGCTAAATTTTACGAACTGTGACCTTCAGGGTAGTGACCGGCGGATGTTCGTGTAAATGACATGCGCACCACGTCGGCCAAAATAAAGATGGCCGCTGTTTTGGAAATGAGCGGTTCTGTGGAGAATGACGAAAACCTCCTAAGGACGATATTCAGCGACTCTTTCCCTGGTAAGTCTGAAGATATAAAGCAAGCTATTGTCGCTTTGTGATATTTTCTCCTTTGACTGTATGCTTTCTTTTGTTTGGCTCACAAGAATCGTGGCGCGACAACCCAGACTTCGCTGCTTATCTGTCGGAACTGAGTTCATCGAGTGTCGAGAGATTGAGTAAGTCTCGTATAAGTTGGAAGAACATGAGAGCAGCGTCTAAACTGTTGGGTCAGACTTGTAATTTTCCTGACAATACTTGGGTATCGTGTTGAGGAGAGGTTGGGAGAATTGGGACCAAGATATCTGGGGACTACTGTAGAAGGTTTAAACAGTTATCACTTGATATGCACAGGTAGAGAGTCAGAGCGCCTAGTGGAGGAGAGGACACAGATTCTTGAACAAACTCAGGACCTTGCATTTCATAACTACAAGACTTTCATCAAGACTGCAGATTGTTCCAGGGAGATCTTTCAGGATGTAAGTCAGTCTGTGTTACATCTGTGTACAGTAACAGCACTTTTCAGACGACTGCTGAAAGTAGTATACAACCAATCAGGATTTAAAGTAATTTTACTTTGAAGAATGGAACAATCGCATCACTGCTTGATTGCTGGCATGAACAGGTCGGAATCAGGTTTGCTCTTTTTCCTGATAATTGGCTGAGAATGTCTGGACTAGTCCGAAAGCTTAGAAAACTTTAACCAAAGCAATCCATGATAGTAATCTCTATTATTAGAAAAACTTTATAATGTACATTTAATTATTCCACAGTGCAACTTGCTGCAGTTATAATATTATATAATTGTAGTTGTACGCAAGTTGCTACCAATGAGCATTAATATTTCTTTCTGTAGAACCAGGATGTCTTATTGCTCTAATACCATTTTATTTGTATTTTTTGTTCACTAGTTTATATCTGTGGAGAAGCACGTAGAGTCTCTTCTTGAAGTGCTTCCAGGATTCTCTGAAAAATGCTCTGATTTTATGAAGTCAGCACAAGATATCAATAAAAGGTGCAGCAATAGTGACTACTACTTGGCTGCCCACTTTCTGGGGAACTGCACTGCACTGCACTGCTCTGTGCTGTATTGCATTGCACTGTACTGTATTGCATTGCACTGTGCTGTATGTACTGAACTGCACTGTACTGTGTTGTCTCTTTATAATACATGTATATAGTACACTGTATGTATATTTGTGACAAACTGAATACCAGGGTCATAACCAAGGAATTATTTGATGTTTACTTGTATTGTACATTTAGTAGTACATCACTTCAAAGAGACTTTCCTGTGCACAATTTAGTGCAAGAACATCTTACGGTTCTATGTACAGTTGCATATTCTAACACCTTTTATGATTTTATTTTAGCCGTCGTTTGAACTCTCTGACGCTCTCACGGCACACACAATTACTGGAAATCCTTGAAATACCCCAGGTATGGTTTATTTATTGTTGCCATAATGTCCTTTAAATGCATTGTTGTAACTGTAAGAAGGATCTGTGTATGGACCATCCACAATATATCATATTTTGTACTTGCAAAATATATGTTTATTTTTTATGGCCATGGTAGATTAACTGTATAATGGTATTAACCCCTTACTTAGAAGAAACTTGATTGAACTATCTGTTCTATCAGTTCTCACTTGGGAGTGAAAAGTTTATTAAACTAAAAAGTTAAAGGTTTATTGATAAGTTAGAGGTTTATTAAACAAAGCCAATTTTATTTTCTTCAGTATGGAGAAGTTAATAGCTGATCTGTAGTAATGTCTCTGATCATGTGACTCACTGCCGGCTATTCTTTCCAGCTGATGGATACATGTGTGAGGAACAGCTATTACGAAGAAGCACTGGAGCTTGCATTCTATGTCCGTCGTTTGGAGAAGAAGCTGTCTAACATTCCTGTGGTACAGAAGATTGTTGAAGAAGTGCAGTCCTCGACACAGCTCATGCTTTCCCAACTCCTTCAGCAGCTCCGTTCATCCATCCAACTTCCTGCCTGCCTACGTGTAATCGGCTTTCTCCGCCGTTTGGATGTGTTCTCCGAGTCTGAGCTGAGGATCAAATTCTTGCAGGCACGAGACACATGGCTTCAAAGTGTACTGAGCTCAATTCCTCGCGAGGAGCCTTATTATCACATCACCAAGACTATAGAGGCCAGTAGAGTGCACCTGTTTGATGTCGTCACACAGTATCGGGCAATCTTCTCTGATGATGATCCTATCTTGTCCATGGAGGATGAGGATAGTCCAGCTTACAGCAACTTGTTCCATTGCTGGATTGTGCAGAAGGTACAGTATGGTTCATTAGAGCATTTAAAGTGCACATAAGCCCAAAAATGATATCTTCACAATCGATTCTACATAAAGTAAATAGTTGACTATTAGATTATTTCTGTGTTTCAACATTGCGCGTTTATGTTTCGAATATGGTAATGACCTGACGTCAAAGAAGTAATTCCATGTTATTTCTTTCTCTTCATGATTGGAACTGTTTTCAGATTCATACAAAATATTTGGTAAAATCATTTACACAGAATTCAAATATAAAATGGACATTGATAAAATGTCATTTATCTCTACCAACAAGATTTTGTATAATAAATTGTTCCTTCTTTGACATCACGTCATTACCATCAAAATATAAACCTTTACAACTGAAAGGCGCAGCGTTAAAACGCAGACTTATTCTAATAGTCGACATATTTCCGTCATGTAGATTCGATTGTAAAGATATCATTTTTGGGCTTATGTGCACTTTAACCCTTTCACTCCCAATAGTGATCCAGTTCGATTTTCTCCTTGTTTCTCACCAGAAACATAATTATGATACAGTAGGAAGAACTTGGCTCTTGATACCTTACTAAGATGAAAGCTGATTGAACTATCAATTCTCACTACATTACTCATACATTTTACTCTTAAAAGGTTGGGAGAATCTGCATTTTGAGCTTGGGAGTGAGAGGGTTTTTCCCCTTATTTACTGTAGCTGACTTTGTATTGACAGGTGTTGATTGCTCTGTTCACTGAAGTTGTTTTGTGTTTTTCTTTGCATGAATCAATTCTGTTGATATTAGAGGAAAAGCACTTTCTTCTGTTCTCTCATTGTGCCTGTAGATTTCCCACTTTCTCAAGACGCTCGAGTTTGACTTGGAGCGTGGTGTTGGTGGCCGGCTGGACTCGCTGCTTGGTCAGTGCATGTACTTTGGTTTGTCCTTTAGTCGAGTTGGTGCCGACTTCCGTGGCCTTCTCCCACCATTGTTCCAGGCTGCCTCACTCAAAGTTTTCACTAATACAGTTGACGATGTGGCCAGAAGGTTTGCGTTTTTCTCATATCACTATCTGCCCACACAAAGCGAAGTGTTTTTTTATTACTTGAGACTGACATTCAGAATGTACATTTACAATAAATTTATACATGCACCGAGTGCATTTTTGGGCAATATCTTAGCGCTCTTAAGAGTTGCGGTACTAGTTCTTTTAGACTGAAGTTAGGGTACTAACATACACCATGTTCAAAGTATTGTAGAACACTTTTTATATATTCAATTAGGCTAACTAACTCTGAATCTTATGCACCTTTTAGGACGCATATTAAAACACTTGGTGAAGAAAACAAAATCTTGGATTGAAGCCACAAAGGAAGCTACCAATAAAAAGAAACATATAGCATACGTACTAGAAATAGACTGTAGTTGTGTATGTTCTGTCTTTTAATTGCTTTTACAGATGATTATTTACAAATGCCATGTTGTGTGTATTTTTTCAGGTTTGAAGAAACAATGAGCTCGTATACTCTGCAACCCGCACCCTCTACCCTCACAGCGACAGTCTTGGCGACAACATCAATGCAGGTACTGTACGTAAGCTTTCCTTTGTGTGCCGTGTCGTTTCGTTTCGTGTCGTTTCGTTTCGTTTCGTGTCGTGTTGTCCCGTGCTGTGCTGTGTCGTGTCGTGTCGTGCTGTGCAATACACAATAAATCTACACTATAAGATGAAAGAATGATGAATTAACACATTAAGGTTGATGTAAATAAACGTACAATAATGCCGTAAAAGAAGTTTGAGCGTTAACCCTTCGTCAGAGCAACAAAAGGCTAACGCGCGAAATTTTCGTATGGCGTTAGCTTATCCACGTCAGCGTTTGGTTGATAACGTTTTTTATTATATAGACACGAGTGTTTTACTGGAAAATATACCGTGCGTAAAATCCATACGAAACTACATCCGGGACCCGAGTGGCGTATTTTCCATATCCTCACTAGTGAGGATATCGTTGGCATCATTTCCCGCTTTTGCCCGGTTGTTTGTGCAATTTCTCGTAAAACACTCGTGTCTAATATAATAAAAAGAAAATTACACGGCGGCTTGAAGATATGGATTTTATTTTCTCGTGGTAAAACAATATTTTACTCACTCGCGAAGCGCTCGTTCGTAAAATATTGTTTTTACCACTCGAAAATAAAATTCATATCTTCGCACCGCCGTGTAATATCCTCTATATCTCCCCACGCTGACACAAATTAAAACTAGTTCTCGCAAGGATTAGCTTTACAAGCCGAAAATGCTCCTGCCCTGCTTTTAAAAGGTACACTACGAGCCGCTAATTACGGTACTTTTGTCTTTGACCCTGAAATTTTAATAAATTTACACTGGTTTGCCGTGGTGTGGACTCTTATTTACCACGATTTACGTCATCACATGGTCAAAATGTTGTGGACTCACGAGGCGCTTCGCCAAGTGAGTCCACAACAAATTTTGACCTTGTGATGGCGTAAATCGTGGTAAATAAGAGTCCACACCACGGCAAACCAGTGGAAATTTGTTTTTTTACCACACTATTTAGAAATATACAAGAAAATTTCGCTGTATTTCGTTGCAAAACGTGACACGCTGGCGTCAGCTGGCGTCACATCGTTGTCTGGACTCTTATTTACCACGGTTAATCGACCAATCAGAGAGCGAGAAACTAGTGTGTTGTGGTAAAATGGTTCATTGCTAAACATGGTTTTGTTTTTCCACTAATTTGTTTTGTTTTTTATTTGATCGATCTTCAGTATTATGTAGAACAGTTATAGTATAACGGGCTATTATATGCGTATTTACTGCGTTGTTTTGTTTGTTAATGAGCATCTTGTCGGTTAGAAAAACAAAAGGTCGCCGGTCAGGAGACCGAATTCACTACTAGTGTAAATGTACAACTTCGAAGTTTTTTTCGCGTGACTAGTCTTCATTGTCGACAAGAGAACATGACTTGCTGTCTACCAACTTTGAAATCTTGAATATGGAGATGTATAATGAAGTTTGCTAGAATTCCAGCTGTCGGGACCCGAATTCATATCGTTAGCTTTCCCAGTTCCTTGACAAGGCGCGGTGTGCTTTGTTTCACCGTCGACTCATTCAGTCCGTGCAGCTTTCTATAGAGTTTTACAAATGCAGGATTCTAAAACGGGAATCACATAAAATAATTACCATTGGTGTCTTGTTGAGTCGTTTTTTACTGGTCGTTATTTTGCGATCTCGCCGTTGCCTTTCCTGGTGTTTGTGTCTTTCACTCGAGAATCATTAGGATGCCGAAGAAAATGACCCCAACCATAACGTCGCAGAATGCGAGAACCAACACAATCCAAGCTTTTGAAGCGGGAAGTGGTCTTCGTTCCCTCAGCCTGTTAAACATGTAGAAGTTTCCAGTCCAGACTGCAAAAGTAAAGAATGGAAAGGACAGCATTACGGCCTCGAAAGTCCAGGTCAAATCGATAAATATGTAGTTCTCCTCTTTGCATGCGGCTCCGTTTTTCAGGCAATTGCATGTAGTCCCTCCTGACATTTGGTGTGAAGATTTATCTCCGCTAGCGACGGCAACGAGCGGCTTTGTTGTAGTAGTCTTTTTTTTCAAGGCTTCGCGTGCTCAGGACACGACACTCAAAATTTCAACCCGCGCTCTCATGTGGAGAAGTTGAATCAATCGCTCAACTTTTAAAGATCCTTTCCTCCCTCCTAAGGCTTAGCTGTTTCTAAGTGACTTCCTCTTTGTGTCGGCTTGGTTCTGTTGATATGGTATAAGTCCGCAGTATTTTTCTGTCGCACTGTACCATCTGTTAAGTCATGACGTCAAGGTAGTCCTCAGCGCTTTGTTTCAGTGGTGGTTTGTTTGTTTTTTTTGTTTTTTGTTTTTTTTTTTTTGGCGCCGTCGTTTGTTTTTCCACCGGCATATCTAAGCGTTTTCATCTCTTTAACTGATGAAAATTCTCGTGGGAGGAAAGTGGAATTATATGTGTAAGGACTGCGTAAAAAACTCAACAAAAAATACTGCATTGCCGAATTGCGCGAAAACCGAAATTCTATAGCTGGCGTTTTAATTTCCTCCATTTTCGCGTCATGTTCGCTGTTAATTGCAAGCTAAACTAGTCAATGTACTATGCTTGGTATTCCCTATATCATTTGAACTTTTGTGTGTGTCTGTGTTTGTCTGTGTAAACTGATCCTTTGTCCCTAACTATGTTTTTTTTATGTATTCCGTGTGGTTTTCTAAAGCCAACTTTTAGTGCTTAGACAGCAGCTGACAACCTTGTCGTGAGTCTTGAAATACAATTTCTTCGCTCCGCTATTCAAGGAGAGTATGAGTATCGAAAAGATAATCCATAGTTATATAAAATGCCAACCAAGCAAGCTTTGTGCTAGTAATTTTTTTTTTTGTTTTTTTTTTGCCTTTTCTTCGCCGTTTGTTTTCCCACCTGCATCTCGAAACGATTAGATAGATGCTTAATAATCTGCGTAATTACTCGCGCGTATAATTGCCACCATTTCTGAGATGCCTGTTACTCAAAACGAATCAAATTGCGAATCAAATTCACCTTCATAGGAAAGGTTTCGCACTGGCCTCGCTAGCTGTAAGCTGACAAAATTCATGTACTGTCTGCTTAAATGCTTGGGAGAAATTAGAAAGGTTAAAGCTACATCCTGGACAGTATGTTTCGCTCTCGCAGCGGTCTCACTCCCCCTCCCCTCCCCTCCCCCTTAACATTGACAGATATTACCCTCGTTCTCAGGCTCTTTTCCCAACTTCTGTCACGGAAAAGAGTCTGAGAACGATAGTGCTAAGATATACTGTGTGCGTCAAGTTTTTATGTGCATTTTCCGCATGCCAGCTAATTTTGTCCAGAATACTTTGAATGATGATAGCAACTATCCCTTCTCCTCCCCTCCCCTCCCCCCACAGGGTGAAGACGGCTCCCGAGGCCTGTCCCCTCCGATTGTGTTGCTAGAGCACCCTCCCCTGGCGGGGTACGTGAATGGGGTGCTGTCCGCCTTCAACGGCTTGCGTCACTGCGCTCCTCTATCCCTGGCGGAGTCCATCAAAAAAGTACTGCGCAAGTCTTTGAAGTCAGTGGTGGAGACGACGTGCTCTTATCACAGGTAAAGATTTTTGTTTTATTGTTGGCCAGCAGTCCTACACAGTGGATCCCACACTTGCTTTAGTTGTAGACCCTTTTCACGTGATGTGATATGGCGATGTTGGAGGTCACAACAACAAAGAAAATTTAAAATTGAGAACTATTCTAACATGGCCGACATTCCTACGAGTTGAAAAGAGTCTATGTGTGTTTCAAAATAATTGAAAAGATGTCAACATTAACTTGCTCACTCCGGCATTAACTCATTAACTTGCAGAGTTCGGGAAAACGTTTGGTGGTAGTTCGCCCACTGTGTTTGGATTAATGTTATTTTATGGTCGGACATAATTTTAGACCCAATCCTGCCCAATTTCTCGCTTGTGACACTCGAAAATTCAGCTCTTTTTTCGCTTCGAGTCCGTTTATCATATTGAACGAAGGAATTAAAATCCCATCCACGAAATCGAGTGAAACTGCCCCCTAAACAGAGGAGAAGCGAAGTCGGGTGCTTTCTTTTTAAAGTTATTATTTTATTTGCCAGGACGGAGGCTGTCGCACTCAGCGAGCGCGAACGCTCAGTTTTCGCGCGCTTTTGTGCCGTCCTCGCCAGGGACCTGATACCTTATATGAATCGCTGCATGGAAGCAGTTTTCCCGGCAGACGCTCTCAGCCTCGTCGTCGGAAAACAGAGACCGCGGGGGCTAGATACGAAGGAGCTTGTCAAGCCGCTTTTACCCATGATTCCACAGGAGGAGTCTGTAGACGACAGTTTGAAGGGAAAAACGACTGAAGAAACAAAATCTACTGTCGCAAAAAAGATAGAAAACTCCCCGAGTGGCGAGCTCTCTTATGAAAAAGAACAAAGTGCGGGCATTGGAACACAAGATAAGCCTGTACCCACAGAGTCAAAGTCAGTGGACGACAAAGAAGCTACTACTTCCACTGTGGTTTCAAACGCGAACATTCGTACAAAATCTGAAAAACCTGCGGATAAAACGTCTGTTAAGACGGACTGAGTTGGAGGGAGGGCGAATTATTTTGAACCCTCATGTTTAGATACAAAAGGGATTTAACACAGCACGACAAGAAAGATTGCCAAGAGAAAATATCGACAAATTCTTGTGGGAAGGAAAAGGGGAAGGAAGGTCTTGCTGCTATGCTGGGCAAATTCAGTTGGATTGTAGGAACATATCGTTAAATTTTAAACATGTAGTTTATTAAAATCTGAATCAGCTGTGCAACGCTTTTTCGCGATGTCATAATTACTTCCACACAAAAAAGAAATTATAGACTCCAGCAGCTGGTGTTGAGATCGCATTGTGCGAAGTCGTTTGAAAATTAGTTTTGTTTAGCTCCAGGCGAGATAACAAGTTGGGTAAAAAAAAGTCAAAAAAAGTTCGGAGGCTTAACGTATTAAAAACAACTTTCAAGCAGTGTCTAAGGTTTTCTTCACCCAAAAGGGTTTTGAAATATCTAAAAAACAAACGAGTACCGATTCTCCCAAACAGTCTGTTTTACCTGAACTGACTTTTAAATCGTCTGCAGTTTTTATTTTGACAAGTCACTAAATCGAACGGAGAGTATAAATTTAACTATGAACTTGCTATTCCCCCGAATAACCGGTTCGCTCTAAACATGTTTTGTTCTAACCGGTTTAAACCGGTCCTAAAGCGGCACGTGCACAGCGTCGAACTCATCCAAGTCGCTATCGTAAACATCTTCAAACTCGTGGTCGAGCTCTTCCAGCTCACTGTCAGTGAACGCTCGCTCAAGTAACTTCCTCAGCGGAATCATGCAAATTATAAAGAAGGGAAAACCAGGCGCTGCGGCTGTGAGTTTCATGGCCACCAGTAGACAGACGCAGGCGACTTGAATAACGGTGAACAGGTGCATCTTGGCGGTGCGCACGTTTCTGACGTAACTTTCATCCGGGTGATGCGAGGGTGGAATGAAGAGTAGCTTGACGCGGTTACAAAGCTGGATGTGCGAGAGAGACGAGACGCCGAGATAGAGAAACACGCCGAACAGAACCGCGATGGGGATGTGACGTAGGACGGGGGACACTAGCACTGTTAAGCCAATCAGCAGGTGGATGACCACGTTTGTCAGCCGCTGCTCTTTCACTTCTACCAAGTGAGAGTGTTCCCCCGGGGCGTGGTTGGTACTCATGACCGAGAGGGCGTGGAAATGAGAGACAGTGTGGATAGGCGTAGAACACATCCAGGGGAGGCCTAGGACCGAGCAAAGACCGACCAGCAGGCCGGCGACAAACAGGTCCAAGTTATATCCGGGACCTTTCTTCAGCTTGTTGTCCTTCTTGTCCAGTATGACGTTGGTGAATTCTATTTCCATGAAGATCAAGATGCTGACGAGAATGGCCGGGATGAGAGCGGCGAAGATCCAGCCCGCTGACATGGTCTCGTTCATACCCATCGGGTTCACAAACCAGCCTCGCTTGGAGGGTGACGTCACACCAAAACCATCAGGCACTGCGAGCTTCTGTGTGTACACGCCGGACGCTGACCAGTCGATGACCACCATGGCAACGATGGCGATGAAAACGCCGAAGTCACTGAAAATACGCCGAGCCTTGTGACCCAAGAAATGGCTGTGGCGGAGTTTACGAAGGCCGTACGCTATAAAGAACGTGCCGAGCATCAGCATGGTCGCCATGAGTGCAGTGTTGGCGGTAGACTTGCCCGCTGGACCGGGCAGAGTGGTGCAGTTGTCACGGTGCGAGTATTGCGTGACGTCTGCCGTTAGGGGATACGTCTCGTACTCGTGCCACACGTAGCTGAACGCGTCGTACACGAATATCAACGATATCATGCACGCGAAGATCTCCTCGGTGAAACGCGTAAAGTAGCGAATCAGAAAGCAGCCCTCCAGCGCCACGATCGCAAAGCAGATTAACATTACCCAGAGTCCCACGCAGGCGCGCCAAGGTAAAAACTCTAGATTAAACTGCTCGCACAGCTGGAACGTGTTCTTCTCGAAAACCAGCAGCGGTCCTGTTGCGCCGATAATTATCAGTGGCTGCCCAGCGAACAATGCAAATAAAATGCCGCACAAGGCCGTCGCCAAAATCATCTCCGAAACTCCCATCCACGCGTTAGTCTTTTCGCTCAACAGACCGCCAAACGTGATCGCGGGCGCCAAACACGCGAAGTAGACGAAGATGATGGTTGCTATGGAACGAGTGTTGAACGCGTCTTTAAAATCGCTGACGTAGAACGGAAAGCGGCGCTTGATGTCTCGTACTAAGCCTCCGCAGAACCTTCCAGTGCGCAGGAGTGGGTCGACCTCGGTTTCGTCCTTTTCTTGAAGTGCCCCGGCCAGCGTCGGTTCGACTTCGTTTTTCTCGATGCCACCTCGACGCCTCTTGAGTGACAGTTCTCGGGTTTGGTTCGCCAAAATGGGCACTGTCTGGTTCAGTACGCTCTTATCCCAGTCCCCTGGCGGGATAATCATGCAGTCGCCAAGGAAACTGTCCAGGGACTGGAGCAAGTCTTGTCGACTCTGAAGAGAAGTGTAGACCAAGGTTTAGGATAGGGGAAACTCAAAGTGAAAGAAAGGAAGAAGTTACACAACCCCAAAATATTACACCCAAGTGTTTGCTTTTCTTGACCTTGCTATCTTGTACAACTTCTGTAAACTTCCAAGATGACCTGCAATCGGGTAGCTGTCCAAAATAATTGTGTGCTACGCTTTAGGATATGCCCACGTTTTACAGCATTCTAGGTCAATCAGGAACAAAAGCAAAACCCGATTGCGATCTGGGAACACAAGCAAGTGGCGATGGCGTTTTCTCGCACTTCTGATCAGTTTGCTGCTCCTTAGTAAAAGAAATTGTAAATTACTTTGACTTCTGATTGCTTGAAAGTGTTTTCTTACAGTGAGCCCTTGTGATTGGTTTAGTTGATTAGCTTTGGTTTCCGAAAGTCATCCGAAACTCGCTTCCGGTTATCGAAAACTACCTGTGCTTGATAGGCCGACACCAGGAATATCTTATCGGACATCAGAGTACCAACGGAGCGTCCAACTTCGTGATAGTTCGTGTTCCCTTCACCCGGGCCAAGCAGGAGAAACAGGAATCGAACCGGTACTTGAACTTCCGCCAAATTACCCAGGTTGCATCCTTGGTCAAGTCTTACGAAAGCGCTAACGGTGCTCGTGAGGGTCCGATGTGCTCCGACCAATACCGTCGTGACTTCGGCATCCTTCGGGATTTTGGACCGAATAGCCGAGTTTAGTCCGCTCTCCACTCCGTCCATCTTGTCTGTACTCAAAGCGACGGCCATGTCCACAGTCATAGAGTCACTGTTGGTGTCATAGATTGCGATTAGTCCTCCGTGTACGAGCATATTAGTTGGACGATCGGTCCGTATAATAATAGTTTTAAAGCACTAACCCAAACGGACTTGCAAGTGCGGGTTGCAAACTGTTCAAGTTACCCAAGTCAATGCAATTTGATGCAAGTAATGCAAGTTATTGCAATAATGCAAGTCGATGCAGGCTGATGCAAGTTGATGTAAGTCGATCAATGTTAGTCAAATGAATGAAAGTCAATGCAAGTTCTCGGCTTGTACGTCGTTTTGTTTCGTTTTACTTGTGTTGTTGACGGTTGAGCTAAAACAAAGTTTTAAGACCTAAATCGTGCAGGACCATGCCTAACCACGCTCGGGCTGGTTCCTGGTTTGCTTGCGTACCTACAGGAGTTTGTGAGTGCACTAAAGTTAATATAACGAAAATAAAAACCTACGATCTGTTGTGTGGGTCTTCGGGTCCATTCACACTCAGTAAATTTCCATGCTTGGTAACACTGTTTTGCGCCGGTGTGATCCGAGGCGGATCTGGCATCCGAGACAAGCGTCGAGAGATGCCCTTCATGACAAGATTCCTGTTGGGTCCTGTTCTCTGGTTCTGGTGGCTGTGACGCGTCAGCAGGACGGCCAGAAAAGCCTCGCGTTCATCTTCGCGCAACTTCTCCAGCGTTATCATTTCTTCGACGACTGCTTCAAAGAGAGACGGCAGATCGGAGCGAGCAAGATCAAGCATTATCACCGCGTTCTCCAGCATCGTCCTCAAACCTTTCAAACTATGGAACGTCAGGCAGGGAATGTGTGGTTTTCCCCAGCGATTAGCACTTTCCTCCACGTCTTCCTCCAGTTTGATCCACCTCGCTTTTTCTTTCCATACCAGCGTATCGTTGACGCACGCGAGTTCTTCAAGTTCAACAAATCCTTCGTGTAAGGTCGTATTTATAGAGGTTTGTGACAGAGACATATCGTTGTATGCCATAGTGTAAAGCAAAACGAAGCGGAATACACGAATGTTTTTGCACAAACAATGTTGGCAACAACGGATAATTAGTCGCGGCAGATATTATGACGTCATGACTATACGCGCACGCGCTCTTGTGACGTTTCTGATGGAGTTCAATAATTTGAACTAATGTTTTCGTGTTTTATTCACTTCAAAATTACGATACATCAATACATCAGTTTAATAATTATTTCTAGGACTTATGCTGGTGTTACACTGGTCGATTTGCAACGACGATTTGCAACGATATGTTTCGCTAAAAATCTTTCAGTGATGTAACACCTCATTGCGAGCGATTTTTCGCGATGTTTGCAGTGCTTCAACTAACGCGCCGCAAGTTTTTGAAAGCGATTCAAAAACTTGTAACGCCGTTGCGCAAATTTAGAGCAAATTGGCGTTGCAAATCGTCGTTGCAAATCGACCAGTGTAACACCACCTTTAGAGGAGCTCGCATGACTTTTCTGCACCTTTCCGCATGCTCGGCACATCAGAACTGAGCATGCGCATTATAGCGCCATGTTTACATCCGGTGTTTGGGACTTTTGAGAAGCAATCAGCATTTAACAACTTTGTGAGGTTGTATGTTTGAATACCGAACACGAGAGCTGGTGTCACAAATCATCTCAGTCAGTCCAAGGTTGATTAATTACATCTGGAAATGCGTAAAAAAAAAGGCTACGGTTTTGTGTTGGTTTGCGACACATTATTTATTTTAATATTGTTTAAAATCGATTTAAATCGACCTTGCACGATACAAGAATTTTCTAATTTAGTCAAAATAAGAAAAAAGCGTATCTCCCGATATGAAAAATAATTTGCTTTAAAGGTGGTGTTACACTGGTCGATTTGCAACGATACGATGTTGGACTAAAAATCGTTCAGGTGTAACACCCCATTGCGAACGATTTTTCGCGATGTTTGCAGTGCTGCAACGCGTTGTAAGTTTTTGAAAGCGATTCAAAAACTTGCAACACCGCTGCGTGAATTTGAAGCGAATCGGCGTTGCAAATCGTCGTTGCAAATCGACCAGTGTAACACCAGCTTAAGTCTAACCCTAAAACAAAAAGTAAGAAAAGCGCGCACATCCAAATGCCATAATTCCACGCTAACAAAGTTCAAATATAGAAAACAACCATACTTTAGCATTTACAGGCCAAACGAAACTAATATTGAACGAGCAGGATGGACTTGGATTGCAAGTTGCTTTCGATTCTCGGGCTCTCTCAAAATAGAGGATCAGAGATTTCCGACGCGCAAACACTGTGGTTGGGAAGGCCCGGCTAAAAATGTCTTTTTTTACATCAAAACTCCATGTATTCAATAGGGCCATGTATCGCTTTCAGAGCTTTGTGAAATGTTTACGGAGTTAACAGAGTTTGATAGCCTCGCCGACCGTCCCGGTGTCAGTAACTAATCCCATCAACCCGGGTTTCCCCTCGCTCTTCTTTTAAACTTGTGAGAGATTTTTGATGGCATGATGACAAGAACACTCACGAATGACCGAAGGGGAAATTGCTTCGTGGACCGGAAAAGAAAACGTTCAGTTGTACAGGACTCCCAGGTGTCCGGAAATAACGTGGGCAGATTTACCTCCTCTTGCATAAATTTATACTCGCCAAAGAAATTCAGAAAGACACATTAGGAAAAATAGTATGCGGAATAAAGCAACAGCAGCCAAGTTTCAGATCTGTTGACCAAACGCACGTAGAATATTTACGGGCGTTTTAAAACAAAGAAAATAAACTCTAATGGAATACAGTGTTTTACTCGTTGGGTAACCATGTTGTGTGGCACTGCACACATGCCCAATATACTCAATATATGTGTCCGAGGGACAAGTACGGAATTCAGTTTGACTTCTCAAACATCAAAGAACCTCACTTTCGGCTGATCGCAAGGGACCACGTGACTCAAGAATGGATTGCCGTGCTCGGAGCTATCCCGATCCTCCACGGATAAGGAAGTCTTGGGCCGGAACTCGAGGCCGGATGTATTAAGGGATGTTGGAAAAACTTCCGGTCTTTCGTTTTCGTTTTTCGCTCTAAAATATTCAGAAGCATTAGCAGTCTCTGAACGAATATTTTATCTGTCTGTGTGGATGATTTGTCGGTAATATCAATTCTGCACCATGTGTCCTGCAACTTGAGTCACTCTTCTGTAACTTATCCTCCAACGTTCCAACACCGTGGTTCCGCTTGATGAAGCGATCAAACGCTTCATACTGCATGCTTTGTTTCCGGTTTTCAGATGTTGATCAAATCGACGAAAATGCGTTTCTCAGCCGTGCTGTTACCCTATTTTGAGTCAGGGGTCATTGCAAAAGAAAAAAGCGGATTCAGGTGCAGATTTTGTGATTTAGTGCAACGCTCGTAAAACCTCGAAACTCAAAAAGGACTCGATGTTCAACTGTACGTTAGTTCGCTCGACGCATTTTTTATACACAAGACAAACGGTACTTGCACACGATGTGATTTTCCCAGTAATATTTTATTGTGAAGTCAAGAACATATTTCTGCAATGTCTGGACAAACTCTTCCAAACAACATCCTCACGCAAAGCATAAGACATTTCAGTGGAGAGAAAGACTCGTAAAATATCTCCCAGCAATTTGATAGGGAATGGAACGGTAATCAAATTTCTCTTTTTGAAAATATATGCTTTGTAGCCGGATATTGATATTTGACGTCTGCGGCGCCAATGTTCCTGTTTGAGTCATGTAAACTAGCTGAACCCTCAACACATAGCTTTTATATTAATTGAAAGTAAACATTGGCCATTTTCTAAAGACAGTCGGGGAATAACCAATCCGCCGGAATTGGTGATGAAGAAGTTATTATATCACAAGTTGTTTCAAGTGTCAAATATTTTGATTTTCTGGTTTGTCTAACCTGCACCGCCAGCTGCGAGGGGACTCTGACAGCGAGGTCACCGTGTTTCCACACGGTCTCAACAAAGGCGTGTGATGTGGAGTCTCATTTATTCTATTTCTTTTCTTTTCTTTTCTTTTTTCTTTTTTTTTTTTTTTCTATGATTCTTTTTTTTTTCTCTCATTTTTATTTTTTAGCGTGCGAAAGCGATTTGTGAGGCTTCACAAGTTAGTACACAAGTTTTGCATAAATTGTGAGTCTGTCAACTATAATAATACCAAACAGAGTGTAAGTTTCTAACATAAATTGTGCCAGAACTTCCTTATTTCGAACCAGTGCCATGAACTCACAGACATCTCAAAGATCCGTGATAAACATAGTCACATTACAAATGGAATTTCATTAAGCGAAAACCGAGACGAGTCCCCGAAATTCCAATCGAATAACGTAATGGGTAGGGTTCATGAGCTATGGGCGTACTATTTCGTCATTGGATGTATTTTGAAACAGATTGTTCCAGATTTATACCGCAACTGTGCTCTTTCAATTAATACCGAAAAAGTGAGAATCTTGAATAATCGTCTCAAAGCAATCAAATATAAGTATGAACCCGAGCCGCCGGCTCTTTCGATTTTCTGCCGCACGTTTCATAAGCTGTATCGTAACTGATTCATAGCCCATTGTGCCTTAAAAAAGGCATTTTTGTCTGTTTCACTTTTTATTCATTTGTGAAACGCGCGCGTTGTGACGTCACAGAATCGCTACCGGTTCGGGGTTTACCCTCAGTTTGCCGCATATTTAAAGATTATGCAGCCCGTTTTTCTGTATTGCTTTTGTGATTGAGCCTCCCTTGCAGACACTATGAACACAGTTCTTTCTCAAGTGACAATTCTCTTCAAGAATCGACGAAAGTCGGTACTTTACATTTCCCTGGCGATTTTGACAGTCGCCGTTGAAGAAATATTCGAGCAGATAGTGTTCAACTGCCCCTGTGTGGACCACATGGCTTATGGCATGGCCTTCATTTTGGCCCCGGCTCTTCTGCTCTTTATTTTAGGCTTTGTACTGGACAAGGAAGCCTTGGTCGTTTTACTTCCATGCACCAAGTCTTACAACGGTGCAGACGACGATAATCGAACGCGACGTCTAAAGATTTTGAAGTCGCTGTCTCGCACTTTCGAGTTCGTGGCTCGTGCCTGTGGGGCGCCCGTGGTGTGGGTCGTTTTATCTCTCCTCCGAAAGCAGTACTATGTGTGTGCTGTCTTCGGTCCTCCGGTAGAAGCAAGCGCGGAGACTCGGTTTTCTGTCGGCGCCCATCAAGACAACATCACCGACGAATGCGGCAACACAGAATCGCTGCGAGAGCGGCTAGTCGAACAGACCGCCTACCAAACTTACTCTCAAGTGCTGGGATGTTGGCTGATGGCTGCTGCGATAGGAATCTTTCTACTCCTCGTGGTTTTACGACGATTCTTTGGAAAGCGGCGACATTTACGGTTGTTAGGGAATCACATTTACCAGCACATCGAAGCCAAGGCAGCGATGGATGAATTCCACAAGGAAGCCAAGAGGCTAGCTGAAGAGAACGGAAGAGACACGGTACAAAAGTGTTTCCGCGACCCGGGGTTATCTGGCAACTTCATAAAGGACATCGCGACTGTTCGGTTCAAGGTTGTGGCCAGGTATAATCAGTATACGATCATTCCCGAGTCTCCAACATCTCCCGTGGCCCCTGTTGAAGACGGAGCTGACGGCGCTGGGGCTGACCAGCAAGAAGACGAAGCAACTTCGACCCCGGCAACCCCAGACCGTGAAAATATGTACATCGACATCGAGAGCCGGAATATGACTCGGGTCATCTATTTGCGAGAAACCACGACCTGAACGATAAAAAAAAAGTAGTGAGTAGTTCAGGGACGAATAGCAATTTCGATATAACGATGCTCATGAGTAGTATGACAAGATTCATGCTCGGTAATGAGTTTCGGTTTGATTCACTGTTTAGTCACGTTACAGAGGAAGTTATGATATTTGTAGTTGCATAGCTTACAGATTTATCATGTCACAACGGGTGTATAGTTAAATTTTTAGCCTAGATTTAATGTTTCGATTATACGCTTTGCAAGCCTAGAAACCTTTACTTCCAGCAGAACCTTTCGCGTGACGAATTTGTAGATTTAAATGTAGTTTCGATTTGATATGGAAGACGTTAGTTATGATATGTAGTTGAATTTCTAGTTTTGGTTTATCATGTTACAGAATGTTTAGCCTAGTTTTAATGTTTCGATTATAAGCTTGCTAGCCTCGAGGCAGCTTTCGAAACTTTCACTTCCCAATAGAACCTTTCGCGTGACGAAATTGCACGAAAACAAAAATAGATTCAACCGGAAGTCGTGGTAAAAGTCAAGCTTCCTTCCGTCACTGCTTATGTCCGGCGTGCAGGAGTTTCTTGTCTTTTCAGAGACAATTCAATTTTTTTTTTAATTGTTAATACGTCTAGCAGACTAGAGCTTTCTTTCCAGTTACTATAGATCAAGTTTGTCACAATGTGACCGAAATATGTTTAATTATATTAATTACATAACAGTAAAAATCCTGTGTCGTGTATTTGGGTCCCTGCTACCTGGAGCTTGTTTCCCATGTCTTCGACATTGGCTTGCAGCTTGTCACATGACCAGATCAAGGTTGTCCATGATTTAGGATAACTGTCACAGTCTGAACAAGAAAAATCAGATGTACTGTTGCGCATGCGCCGAGCACCAAGTTTGCGGCAGTGCTTAACAATTTAACTTCAAGGGCAAAAGTCGGAATTTAGAGTGATTTGGGGATATGGAAGTTATAACAAAAGGACGGTTCAATTGTGATTGTAAAGCAAGGAAGGACGATACAAAGGTACATCCCATAAGGATGAAGGGCCTCCTGTCTGGAACTACATACAGTATAATTAACAAGTCGGCTTGGCATTTAAGCGCTCTTCAGATTTATAGGAATAATTCAGCGTGGCTTTGGGGGCCGATTTATCTCTCCCCGTTCGTTGAGCGTGGACGGGTGTCAAGTAGGGTTGCTTCTCGAACTGGTTTGGGATCCGGGCAGCTCTCCCCACGGCGAACGTTTTTTTTTTTTTTTTTTTTTTTTTTTTTGCACATGGTTGATCATTCCTTTTGTTGCTGTCCATTGCTACTGATCAAATGTGCGTCTTATTCTTTCATTTACTACCTAAAATACTACGAGAACAAATGATGGACCTTGGGGGATTTCGCTAGCCTACTAGACTTGATGAGATAAATATCCAGACACTGGTGACTTTTCTGAATGATATTAACAACTGGGACGTCCACAACATATCTGTTGTTTCCCTTCCACAAAAATCTGCGCTGTTTGGGCTGATGTTTGGCCGCGCAACAGTCTTACCAATTGAGATGGAGATACCGTACTACAAGAGGAAATTATGGTTCATCAGCCTCAGTAGTTCCCAGGAGTTCCTCTCGTCAGTAAGCGCCTGTGGAGCTCTGGAACCAGGTATCTCAGGAGTGATCACGCAATCCCAATCTGTTCGCTTCGCTCACTCGGGAGATATCGAGATGAACACTCGAAGATAAATTTCATATCTCCGCGCGGCCATGTATTATTCTCTATGTAATAATGTTTGCAGTCAATTTATTTAAAATCCAGTAATCTGTTAAATAAATGGAGTAAAAAGAATTCCGTCCACCCTTCCGACACATGCTGATCTGAAGACAACTCAGTCATTTTCCTGGAACAGGCTTTGCTTCTATTGCTCAACTGCCGCGTACATCCGAATTTCCGAGAAGAATTTGTACTTCCTGAGTTGTTCATTTTATTTCGTAATATTCAGTGGAGAGGACAAGGACCTTCTTTGTATTTTTAACCGTTTCACTGCCAAAGGCAAAGTTGACTGAACCAAGAAAACTCATAACCTATGAAAGCTCTCGATAATTAAATTGTGATGGCATGTATATTGCACAGTGAAGTGGTTTTGGACAGAGAAAACAGGCGGTCCCGTATTTATTTTTGTAGTCATTCTGTGCTGAGATTACGGTATCCAGTGAGCCGCAGACTTAACCCTTTAAATAAAAGTTGCTTTGATTCGCATTTATGTTCACTCTATTCAATTTACAGCTTCGTTATATCTGTGTCGAGAACTGTTACAGTCAATCAAATTAAACTTCTGAAAAACCAGCAACAAATAAGACCGAGTTACGGAATACGGAAAGGTTATTTCATCAGAATCTAAGCTAAACACTTTGGGCCGATTTTTTAAACAAAGTCTAACTTAGACATGGTTTATCGCTAAATTAAAATTTAAACGGACGCTGTAAAACAGGGTTAGTAAAACGTTAAATTGCATTTTTAGAACATGGATCGGAGTCAGTTTACAAAGACAACGTTTGGCCGTTGTCCATTAGGCATGGCTGTTGTTTAAATCTTGTTTAGACCAGGACTTTCTTAACCGCGGTCTAAACCTTGTTTAAAAAATTGGCCCTTTGTGAAAAAAGAGGAATAAAAGTATGTAGTAGTTCCGTCTCATCCAGTTCCGGCCATTTTATTTCCATTTCTTGTGGAGCCTTCAAGATTTTTTTCGGTTTAGTAAATCCTACCACATACACTCGCGATCTTGTCTTTTCCTGTTACACCCTTCGCCGCGCCACAATATTTTAAAAATCTAATGGCGAAGCCCTAAGACATGCTGACATTTTCTTTCACCTTGTTCATTAGCTTACACATGCAGTCAACATCTTCCTGTTCCATTTCATTTCAGCTTACACAATAGATCCGGAAATGACGCGCGTCCGTTTTCATGGAAGCAGATGAAAACTTGGGAGGGAGTTCCTTCTCAGTCTCTTCACCAGTAGACCTCACAATGTGGGCTTGAATGATCGAGTATACCTTCTCTGTCGGTCCTATTTCGACGTGTAGTTCGAGAAGAATTGCAAGCAGCCAGTGCACCGCACGCTAAGACACTACGGAAATACGTTTCGTGACGTACCAAATAAGGCAGTGAACTGTGTACCGGAAGGCTTCGTCTTCAGTGTTTAGTTATAAAAGCTGCAGCGCAAATGTTTGGTTAGACACATTCATGCTTTCCTCAGCTAAGCACTATGAACGCGATTAAACGACTTTAAATGGACTGTTTTTACGCCATCAGGCACGCACTGAGTTCGTATATGCAAAGAAGGCCCACGCGTAAAAACTAAAAAAAATAAAATGGAAGTTTCGGAGTCGTGAAGGCGTAAACTTACGCTAGTTTTTGTAAATTGCGGTGTCATTTTTAGCGAATCCGGAGAGAAACCTAACCCGAAATCGAAAATAGTAACTTTTTGTCCGAAATAGTTTTCAAGTGTAAAACGAGTCTCTTGCCTGAGTCTCCGTCCATGCAGTTGGTGCCCGTGATGAGTGACCTGGTGACCTGTAAATGACGCAACTTAGTCGTTTTCCTGGAAGAGGCTTTGCCTATATACTTACCACCGGGTGCGTCCGGATTTCCGACTGAAGACTTTGGACTTCCTGAATTGTTCATTTTTTTTCGCAATACTTCAGTGAAGGGACACGAACTTCTTTGAATTTCTACCCGTTTACACTGCCAAAAGCGAAGTTGACTGAACAAAGAAAACCAATGAACTATGAAATTCAATAATTAAATTGTTATGGCATGCAAGTGTTTATGTTATTATTACAGAGTGAAGTTGTTTTTAATATAGACAGAAAAAAAGCATGGCAGTCCCGTATTTATCTTTGTAGACATTCTGTGCTCATATTATGGTATCCAGTGAGCCACAAACTTAATACCCCTTTAAACTAAAAGCTTGTTTTGATTCGCATTTATGTATATTCTGTTCATATCTTACAGCTCCGCTTTATCTGTGTCGATAACAGTTACAGTCACTCAAAAAGGTTGTTTCATGATCTTCTATAAAAAAAACGAAAAAAACAAAACAAAAAATAACAAAAAACAAACAAACAAACAAACAAACAAAAAAGACCAAGTTAAGGAATACGGGTGGCTCAGCTGAATAAAATTGAAGCTGAACACTTCCTGTGACAGAAGTACAGTTGAAACTTCCGTAAGCAGACACCTTAGGGAGCAGATAAAGTGTCCGTAACTGGAACTGCCCGCTTACGAGAATGTGTAAATACAGAGTTTGACTGAGCTAGAGTTTAAACAGGTTTCGTACAGGCGTCTGGTAAGTATAGAGCTGTCCGCTTACGAGAGTGTCCGCCCAGAGAGCTTGGACTGTATGTAGTACTCCTGGCTCATTTATTTCCGGCCTATTTCCATTTCTTGTGGAGATTAAGTTTCTATTGGTCAGTATATCCTAACGCATACACTCGCGATCTTATCTTTTCCCGTTTCACCCTTCGCCGTGCCACAATATTTTAAGAATCTAATGGCGAAGCCCTAAGACATGCTGACATTTTCTTTCACCTTGTTCATTAGCTTACACATGCAGTCAACATCTTCCTGTTCCATTTCATTTCAGCTTACACAATAGATCCGGAAATGACGCGCGTCCGTTTTCATGGAAGCAGATGAAAACTTGGGAGGGAGTTCCTTCTCAGTCTCTTCACCAGTAGACCTCACAATGTGGGCTTGAATGATCGAGTATACCTTCTCTGTCGGTCCTATTTCGACGTGTAGTTCGAGAAGAATCGCAAGCAGCCAGTGCACCGCACGCTAAGACACTACGGAAATACGTTTCGTGACGTACCAAATAAGGCAGTGAACTGTGTACCGGAAGGCTTCGTCTTCAGTGTTTAGTTATAAAAGCTGGAGCTCAAATGTTTGGTTAGACACATTCATGCTTTCCTCAGCTAAGCACTATGAACGCGATTAAACGACTTTAAATGGACTGTTTTTACGCCATCAGGCACGCACTGAGTTCGTATATGCCGAAGAAGGCCCACACGTAAAAAATAAAAAAAATTAAATGGAAGTTTCAAAGGCGGGGTTGTGCATCTGCACGGATCAAAAGTTCTCCCCCACCCCTCCCCTCTTGCCAAGACGTGAAATGCATCCACCAACCTTTCGTTGATACACATATCCACTAAGGGGTCCACTCAGGGGTCCACTCAGGTTTTATTCTCTATAGTTATTACAGCATTCTATTTTGCTACGCTAAGTGAAATACTATATATCAAATACTAACTACTAAATTTGAGAGTAATGGTTCTGTAAAACCTCTGTGAAAGGTTCTAGTATCCTTTTCTTATTCGAAACAGGCTATATCTAACCGGGTACTTGCCTCGGCGTCTGCGTGACCAGCTATTAGGGGTCAGCGGAGGATCCAGATCGGTTTACGTAAACCGGTCATATGCTACTTGGAATTTCCAGTTCCCAGCCTCCAGAAATAGCGTTTGGGAGATTCGGGACAAGGGGTGGGTTCCGTTTTTACTGGAGAGTCTGTATCGACATCTGAGCTAACGGGAATTCCACGAGGCCTTCAGTTGCGTCAGTTCTGTTATTTTCTACGTAGGATGAGCCAGAGATGGCATTTTGGAGATTCGGGCCTTCGGCGCTTGCACAGTTAGAAACCGGGTTCGCCTGGATCTGCCCCTGTGGTCCCACGAGGCCTTCAGAAGTTCCGCTGCCGCCAGGCCCTTCAGTTTCGTCAGTGGTCAATGTCTCTACGCCCGAGTTCTTTGTCAGTTTGTCTCTTTCTAAAGCATTTATGTAGGATGAACCGTAGGCTTCTTCCAGTTCTTTAGCAACAGCGTCAATCCACGTTTTATAGCCACCACGTCCGGCTTGTTTCGAGTTGTATTTCTGGAGCAACTCCTCTACTCTTTTCGTTCCTTCTTCAATCGCTGACTCTTGTGCTGCTTCTCTGAATCGCTTCACCGCCGCTTTCGCCTCGATTTCTTTGCATCTTTCGACGTCAGGGAGACCTATCTCTGCTCTGCCAAATGCACAGCGCATGACACATATGTACAGAATGATCATCACCGACAACATGATCATGACGCACCAACCCAAAATATGAGACTTGGTAATATAGCTGAGCTCGTCCGCGCGCGCCCGAGGTTTGGCAGGACTACAGTGATCTGTGAAGTTTGACACTAAGACATGGTCGGCATCCACAACGCTGTCGAGTGAAGGGCCAAAAAGTGCGCAGACCAAAAACCTCTTTTGCAGAAAGGACAGAATCAGCCATACGGCGGGAGGAACAGAGGCGTGGGCTAGCACTTCGAACAGTTTCTCGGCGATCCGCGTGCATCGTACGGTGGCGTGCCCAGGTTGGGAAGACGTATGCGACGCTATGTTCTGAAGAGCACGGCAGTTATACCAAGTGTTATTATTGATGAGAATTCCGCTCAAGAAAAGTAGCACGGCTGGAGCCAACAGAAAGAGCATTCCGTAAATCAGGTGCCCCGTGCAGGGACAACTGAACGCGATGGCTGAGAAGATTTCTTCTAGGCAAACTGTGAGCCCGACCAGAGTAATGTTTAGGAGTGATTTCTTCGAGTTCTCGAAAAAGGCTAACGCGCACGGTTTAACCGCATCCATGCTTCTTAGTAGAACAGCACCATGCAAGCTTTGTATCTTGAATGTGTTTCATCCGAATTAGTCAGCGCTTTTAGCTAAAAATCACCCAGAAGGCGATGCGATCCTTTTAGGCATGTTTGGCACAGAACAGCTTTCGAGCTTTCTGTCAGACAAAAGTCGGGGTTTCCCGCCGGCGGAGTCCACTTGTACCCTATTTTTCTCAGCCCCTTTCAGGGTCTGAAGACTTCCTGAGTTGTACGAGTCTAGATTTACTTTAACTTTACATGGCTGGTTACGGGAACAAGAAACGGACATAGTCCTAAGTGCTATCGAGTCCCCAAATATTACGTGTGACATACATATGAATTTCTTTGTTGAGGAGATTCTTTTTATATTTTAAGGTCTCGATAAAGATTTGCGAGTCCCTCTTGGAAAAAGATCATTGTAGCATTACTATTTAGCATATATACATTATCGTTGTAAAGATCTTGGACTGCAGATTGAACATAAATCTGAAAAACTTTTGGCGGTTTGATTCAAAAATGCTAAAAAGTTCCTATACCCAATGAAGTTGACTATAAAATACTGTGTCAGTGAATTTTCATCCGTTTTGTTTTAAGGATTCTGTTGTTTTTAAAAGTGGAGGGAGTGTTTCGAAACCCGTTTTTATGCAAACTGTTCAAAAGCAGGAACGAAACCGAAAACATCGAAAATCGCTGACAAAGTATTTGAGAAAAGCTCGTCCAGTCTACACCTCACGAAAATTTGAGCGATATCGACCAAACCGCTCAAAAGTTTTACTTCCCGAAAGGCATACATATCTGGAGATCAGGTCAGAGTTCTCCAAACAACTAGACTAAAGGCCCTGTTTATATGACCACTGTTACCCTCTTCCCCGAGTCACAATGGGCGCGCCAACTATTCATACATTTCCGCTTTATAAGTCGAAGCGAATGTTTACATGACGTTGTGATTTCACGGTTATAGTTGAACGTTTTGACTGAAAGTGAACTTTCAGCCCCTAATTACTGCATTTTTCTTACCTTTTTAGGCCCGGTTCTGACGCCGCCGTTCGAATGCGCCGAACCTATCGTAATGAACTAGCTCAAACACTTAGTGGTATGTTTATTTGCATTAGGTTCGAGACCGTTCGCTTTGACAAAGGGCTAAGGCTCGAAACATCAGTTACTGTTACTCTTACGGCGTTCCAGTACCTCGATCAAATTTCAGTTGATATATCAGCGTTCTTATTTCTTAAGGTCTCGACAAAGGTTTGTGCATCCCACAAAAATATTCTCGGAAAAATATCATCGTAGCGTTGCTATTCAAGGTATATACACGTACCATATACCGTCTGAGACTGAAGAATGCAGTGGATCTACTGACTAATACGGTTATATATACACGTTAAAGGTAGAATGCGATCTAGATCAGATCGATGAAAGATATTCGCGAAAATGGTAGTTTTCCGATGTTTTCTTTTTTTGTCCAACGACATGATCAAAATATAGCACGCCCCTTTGCAGCCTGTGTTGTTGTTATGGCAAGTTATTTATTAATTGCCTACGTGCTGGTAGAATTAATGTCCTTTATTAAACTTGCTGTCCGTGAACAAACACCGAGTCAACGGAAAACTATCATAATTTACAAAAACTATCCCTCCAAATCTGTGGGTAACCTGAGTGATAGTAGTGAGTGGCAACACAGATTATATCTTCGGGTTTGAGTTTCGTGAAAGAAAAAGCTCAACAATTCAGGACAAGCATTTTGGCAGGGTCTGCCTCTGGACTCGTTCTGGGAATCGAAGAAAGCTTCAGTTACCTGCTATTCAAATGTCCGGAGCAAAACTACCAGATGTATAGTGCGCTTTTGATTACTGGACCAACTGTGGTGCTATTTTGTGTTTCACTTATATTTTTGAGCTCTCTTTGGGCAGTGGTGACTGGCTGTTGTCAACAGACTGGTCGAAATTGCACGCGCAGTTTGTTTAGATCGAGACACTCCATTTATTTGGTCCTCGTTCCTCCGCTATTCTGGATTCTGTTTATCTTCGTGAACGCCGACTGCTATACGTTCGTTTTCAGCTCGGTCCAAAGGAATCAAAACTTCAAGCTCTGGATAATTTGAGAGTACAGCATAGTTTTTTGCTGCAATCAAAACCGGGTCAGGCATACCTAGTTAGCTTAAACGAAACAGATCTAGAATGGGAGAAAATTATGGTTTCAAGAAAATACAGTGCGGTTGAGAGCGAGTCCAATGTAATTGCTTTGTGTATAGTAGCATGTTTTGCAGTCATCGCCACGGTTGTTATTACAGTACAGCGATGCACCAAACGACTCGACCATACGGGTGAATACGAAGATGTGAAGGCTGAAGAGGGGCTGTCTTTATTTCGTGAACGGATTGCGCCGATGGCCAAGGAAGACGCACTTGGATAACCTCTTTGAGAAACACAAGGGCGTTAAAAGCGAAGCTGAGAGAGTTCACTGGGTGATGCAGGACATTCAAACCGACTTTCCAGACAAGGACATGTACGAGGAGTGAGTTGAAGATCTTGTGGTATTGAGAATATGACAGGTGATCTGTCACTTGAGAGGGTTAACGCTTATCTTCTCTCTGGAAACCAACATATTTTCTTTTGGTTTTACTTCAGAATTTAAACCTAATCTTCAGTCATGAACTCATTGTGAGTGTAGATTGCGGCGGACAATTTTTAATGCGTTTCAAATTATTTGAAGCATCGTGAAAAGACTTGGCACAATCTTGGGACGGACAATTCCCAGGGCGAACCGTTGGCTTCGGCTTCCATTGATAACAGCTTCCAGAGCTGACGGAACTTAGTACCGACGTTAAATAAATACTCACCCGTACTGTATATAGACCATATATTTATGTGACACCCTAAGGGGTATCGTTTTGAAATAGGTAATAGTAGATTTCATTTGTTTTTCGTTTGAAATAGGAACCTGAAGATTTAGCCACGCCCACGATATCCAAGTGTAAGTATAAGTCATATACAATAAAAACGTGGCTGCACGCAATTTTTGGCGATATGCTTTGACTCAACAAAGGTGAATTATTTGCCTTAACACGAGTTTCCGGGCACGTAATCGTGGCGCTTCAATTGCATTTTGCGCAATGGAAAATTATGAAACAAATTTATTCAAGCGCGGATTGCCAAAAATCTGAGCAACTTTGGTTGGGGTTTGCTGCACGATGCTCACAATCCTAGCCCTGTTTTCGGCCAGAAAATACGATGTTCCATAGCAGTCAGTCGTTGCCCGACTAAATTTCTAATTTTTGCAGAATGACTGCTGACTGAAAAAATTACGTGATCGCGGGATCAAAAGCGCATTTTGCACGACGAGTCTTATTCGACTTCGAAGGCGAGATGGCTTCCAGCATTGGAAGGGTCGTCGAAGGCATCTTGAGCACCTTGAAAACCGTTTACATCAAAGGAGAGGTTCCTCTGAAGACCGTTGTAGCGGCTTTGTTGCTGTTCGGAGTCAAAGAGTTCCTAAATGATATCGTGTTTTCCTGCCCGATGCATAACTATGAGACGTACGGCTTGCTGTTCATCGTTGGCCCCACGGTTCTGCTGTTTTGCCTCTCGCTCATGGCGTCAGATTCGTTCTGGCACCTAATCACTGGCTGTGGTTTCTTATCGTGCGGCCGGAGAAGATTGGTTTGGTCGAAGGCGCGCAACACTATATACGTCGCCTCTATGCCACCGCTAATCTGGCTTGTGTATGCATTTGTCGAGGAAGACTACTACGTTTGTGCGAAACTAGGCCCTTTAGACGAAGCCTTAAGTCAGGCGAATAGCACGGCAGCGAAAGAGGCCATCACAGCGGAGTTTGATCGAGCAAAAACTGAATCTCAATTGGTTGCGTGGGGACTGATATTAGGCTTCACAATCTTGGCGACAGTTTTTGTCACGATTCATCGCATCTTCATTCGCGTCGACTCAAAGCTCCAAGGGACGCTTACTTACGATCAGTTGGAAGCTGACAAAGCCGTGGAGTTATTCAACGCTCGCATTCAGCCTCTAGCAGACGTACAGGCGAAAAAAGTGGTCGATGAATTATTTAGCAGGTACCAGGATAAAGATCCCGAGGAACAGGTTCGACTGGGAGAACTTTACTTGAAGAAACTCTACCCAAAACACAGCGGGGTAGTGAACGGACAAGTACGGACGAAGGATGAAGAGAAGAATAATCGGCGACCCGAGCGCAGAGGTGGAGATACGAACGGGGAAAACATCCCTTTGCAAGACGTAACCACATGACTCGATCTCAAGGGTGGGGCTAATTTTATTGATGAGCAGATATTTTTTTAATTATATTTTTGAATACTTAACTGTGGAGGATGTGAATTTTCACAAATTTATTAAACAAGGTAAAAGGACAGTCAAGATATGTCAAATGTCCATTCTTTATCTACCTTGCAGATATTCATGGGTTTTGGCAAAAAGCCTGATCCTGGGTCAGCTGTGACCCTCTTTCTATAAAAGACTTGTGCAGATTAAGAATTAGCTGTGTATGCCGTTTCACCCTTCGCCGTGCCACAATATTTTAAGAATCTAATGGCGAAGCCCTAAGACATGCTGACATTTTCTTTGACCTTGCTCATTAGCTTACACGTGTAGTCAACATCTTTCTGTTCCGTTTCATCTCAGCTTACACAATAGATCCGTTGATTAGAGGAAATGACGCACGTCCATTTCCGTGGAAGCCGATGAAAACATGGGAGTTCCTTCTCAGTCCCTTCACTAGTAGACCTCACAATGTGGGTTTGAATGATCGAGTATACCTTCTCTGTCGGTCCTATTTCGACGTGTAGTACGAGAGGAATTGCAAGCAACCAGTGCACCGCACGCTAGGACACTACGGAAATACGTTTCGTGACGTACCAAATAAGGCAGTGAACCGTGTACCGGAAGGCTTCGTCTTCAGTGTTTAGTTATAAAAGCTGGAGCGCAAATGTTTGGTTAGACACATTCATGCTTTCCTCAGCTAAGCACTATGAATGCAATTAAACGACTTTAAATGGACTTTTTTTACGCCATCAGGCACGCACTGAGTTCGTATATGCAAAGAAGGCCCACGCGTAAAAACTAAAAGAAATAAAATGGAAGTTTCAAAGGCGGGGTTGTGCATCTGCACGGATCAAAAGTTCTCCCCCACTCCTCCCCCCCTGGCCAGGACGTGAAATGCATCCACCAACCTTTCGTTGATACACATATCCACTCAGGGGTCCACTCAGGTTTTATTCTCTATAGTTATTATAGCATTCTATTTTGCTACACTAAGTGAAATACTATATATCAAATACTAACTAATAAGTCTGAGAGTAATGGTTCTGTAAAACCTCTGTGAAAGGTTCTAGTATCCTTTTCTTATTCGAAACAGGCTATATCTAACCGGGTACTTGTCTCGGCGTCTGCGTAACCAGCTATTAGGGGTCAGCGGAGGATCCAGATCGGTTTACGTAAACCGGTCATATGCTACTTGGAATTTCCAGTTCCCAGCCTCCAGAAATAGCGTTTGGGAGATTCGAGCCAGGGGGTGGGTTCCGTTTTTACTGGAGAGTCTGTATCGACATCTGAGCTTACTGGAATTCCACGAGGCCTTCAGGAATTCCGCCGCCTTCAGTTGCGTCAGTTCTGTTATTTTCTACGTAGGATGAGCCAGAGATGGCATTTTGGAGATTCGGGCCTTCGGCGCTTGCACAGTTAGAAGCCGGCTTCTCCTGGATCTGCCCCTGTGGTCCCACGAGGCCTTCAGAAGTTCCGCTGCCGCCAGGCCCTTCAGTTTCGTCAGTGGTCAATGTCTCTACGCCCGAGTTCTTTGTCAGCTTGTCTCTTTCTAAAGCATTTATGTATGATGAACCGTAGGCTTCTTCCAGTTCTTTAGCAACAGCGTCAATCCACGTTTTATAGCCACCACGTCCGGCTTGTTTCGAGTCGTATTTCTGGAGCAACTCCTCTACTCTTTTCGTTCCTTCTTCAATCGCTGACTCTTGTGCTGCTTCTCTGAGTCGCTTCACCGCCGCTTTCGCCTCGATTTCTTTGCATCTCTCGACGTCAGGGAGACCTATCTCTCTGCCAAATGCACAGCGCATGACACATATGTACAGAATGATCATCACCGACAACATGATCATGACGCACCAACCCAAAATATGAGACTTGGTAATATAGCTGAGCTCGTCCGCGCGTGCCCGAGGTTTGGCAGGACTGCAGTGATCTGTGAAGTTTGACACTAAGGCATGGTCGGCATCCACAACGCTGTCGAGTGAAGGGCCAAAAAGTGCGCAGACCAAAAACCTCTTTTGCAGAAAGGACAGAATCAGCCATACGGCGGGAGGAACAGAGGCGTGGGCTAGCACTTGGAATAGTTCTTCGGCGATCCGCGTGCATCGTATGGTGGCGTGCCCAGGTTGGGAAGACGTATGTGACGCTATGTTCTGAAGAGCATGGCAGTAATACCAAGTGCCATTATTGATGAGAATTCCGCTCAAGAAAAGTAGCACGGCTGGAGCCAACAGAAAGAGCATTCCGTAAATCAGGTGCCCCGTGCAGGGACAACTGAACGCGATGGCTGAGAAGATTTCTTCTAGGCAAACTGTGAGCCCGACCAGAGTAATGTTTAGGAGTGATTTCTTCGAGTTCTCGAAAAAGGCTAACGCGCACGGTTTAACCGCATCCATGCTTCTTAGTAGAACAGCACCATGCAGCTTTGTATCTTGAATGTGTTTCATCCGAATTAGCCAGCGCTTTTAGCTAAAAATCACCCGGAAGGCGATGCAACCCTTCCGCATATTTGGCACAGAACTGTATGGAATAGTGAATTATGCAACAGCTAGCCTGACATGACAGCTTTCGAGCTTCTGTCATACAAAACTCGGGGTCGAAGCGAGTGTTTACATGACGTTGTGATTTCACGGTTATAGTTGAACGTTTTGACTGAAAGTGAACTTTCAGCCCCTAATTATTGCATTTTTCTTACCTTTTTAGGCGCGGTTCTGACGCCGCCGTTCGAATGCGCCGAACCTATTATAATGCAAACTAGCTCAAACAATGGTATGTTTATTTGCATTATGTTCGAGACCATTCGCTCTGACAAAGGGCTAACGCTCGAAACATCAGCTACTGTTACTCTTTCGGAGTTCCAGTACCTCGATCAAATTTCAGTTGATATACCAGCGTTCTTATTTCTTAAGGTCTCGACAAAGGTTTGTGCATCCCAGAAAAATATTCTCGGAAAAATATCATCGTAGCGTTGCTATTCAAGGTATATACACGTACCATATACCGTCTGAGACTGAAGAATGCAGATCTACTGACTAATACGGTTATATTTATAACATAGTCACGATACAAGCCGCGCGCTGATTGGTCGAAAACCGTGGTTTGCCAGAGTATAAACCACACTTCCTCGTGTAAGTTATAAACCACGCTTACGTCATCCTCTGGCAAAAAAGAGAAAATAATGCGAGAATGGAGTCACCAATGCCCAACTTCGAGATAAAATTTGGCTTTAAGTGAAGGCACCGGCTAGTACGGTTCACCGTGAATCGGTAAAGAACGTGACCTCATCAAATAGTACTTCAACAGTTTGGAGAGGGAAAATCTATGTCGAAGAACGGCAAGTTTCTTGTCAGCGTCGTGGAAAGCTACTCGGTTTAAGCACTGTCCCTAAGTACAGCATATTTGGGAGTCACAATTACATCAGTGGGTTGTTTGAATGAAGTTGAATGCTTCAACAAGGAAGGAGAGAGCAAATCATTCAGTTGAAGAAGATCAGCCGTGAGCAATCACTGAACATGAACGGCGAAGACAGACGAACCACA
Source organism: Plumapathes pennacea (assembly GCA_964036295.1). Classification (NCBI taxonomy): domain Eukaryota; kingdom Metazoa; phylum Cnidaria; class Anthozoa; order Antipatharia; family Myriopathidae; genus Plumapathes; species Plumapathes pennacea. The sequence continues at coordinate 4,275,106 of OZ038466.1, forward strand.
GGCTCCCCAATCTTACTGCATGAGTTGGAAAAAAAGTTTTCAAATTAAAGAAATACTTCACCTATGTTGTTCCTTGTGTGCTTTTATTCCTTGTGTATCATTTCTGGGCAGTTTCAAGCCGTTTTAAGCGATTTTCATATGGTGCTCTCTCTTCTTTCGTGCTCTTTCTTTCTCCCTACACTTCTTTCGTGCTCTCGTCACTTGCTGCGTGCTTTATTTCTGAACGGAGCACGCTTGAAGCTGGTTTATTTGTTAAATACATGTTTAAGGTAGAATGCGATCTAGATCAGATCGATGAAAGATATTCGCGAAAATGGTAGTTTTTCGATGTTCTCTTTTTTTCTCCAACGACATGATCAAAATATAGCACGCCCCTTTGCAGCCTGTGGTTGTTGTTATGGCAAGTTATTTATTAATTTCCTACGTGCTGGTAGAATGTCCTTTATTAAACTTGCTGTCCGTGAACAAACACCGAGTCAACGGAAAACTATCTTGAAATTTACAAAAACTATCCCTCCAAATCTGTGGGTAACCTGAGTGATAGTAGTGAGTGGCAACACAGATTATATCTTCGGGTTTGAGTTTCGTGAAAGAAAAAGCTCAACAATTCAGGACAAGCATTTTGGCAGGGTCTGCCTCTGGACTTGTTCTGGGAATCGAAGAAAGCTTCAGTAACCTGCTATTCAAATGTCCGGAGCAAAACTACCAGATGTATAGTGCGCTTTTGATTACTGGACCAACTGTGGTGCTATTTTGTGTTCCACTTATATTTTTGAGCTCTCTTTGGGCAGTGGTGACTGGCTGTTGTCAACAGACTGGTCGAAGTTGCACGCGCAGTTTGTTTAGATCGAGACACTCCATTTATTTGGCCCTGGTTCCTCCGCTATTCTGGATTCTGTTTATCTTCGTGAACGCCGACTGCTATACGTTCGTTTTCAGCTCGGTCCAAAGGAATCAAAACTTCAAGCTCTGGATTTGAGAGTACAGCATAGTTTTTTGCTGCAATCAAAACCGGGTCAGGCATACCTAGTTAGCTTAAACGAAACAGATCTAGAATGGGAGAAAATTATGGTTTCAAGAAAATACAGTGCGGTTGAGAGCGAGTCCAATGTAATTGCTTTGTGTATAGTGGTATGTTTCGCGGGCATCGCCACGGTTGTTATTACAGTACAGCGATGCACCAAACGACTCGACCATGCGGGTGAATACGAAGATGTGAAGGCTGAAGAGGCGTTGTCTTTATTTCGTGAACGGATTGCGCCGATGGCCAAGGAAGACGCACGCTCTTACTTGGATAACTTCTGTGAGAAACACAAGGGCGTTAAAAGCGAAGCTGAGAGAGTTCACTGGGTGATGCAGGACATTCAAACCGACTTTCCAGACAAGGACATGTACGAGGAGTGAGTTGAAGATCTTGTGGTATTGAGAATATGACAGGTGATCTGTCACTTTGAGAGGGTTAGCGCTTATCTTCTCTCTGGAAACCAACATATTTTCTTTTGGTTTTACTTCAGAATTTAAACCTAATCTTCAGTCATGAACTCATTGTGAGTGTAGATTGCGGCGGACAATTTTTAATGCGTTTCAAATTATTTGAAGCATCGTGAAAAGACTTGGCACAATCTTGGGACGGACAATTCCCAGGGCGAACCGTTGGCTTCGGCTTCCATTGATAACAGCTTCCAGAGCTGACGGAACTTAGTACCGACGTTAAATAAATACTTGCCCGTACTGTATATAGACCATATATTTATGTGCCACCCTAAGGGGTATCGTTTTGAAATAGGTAATAGCAGATTTCATTTGTTTTTCGTTTGAAATAGGAACCTGAAGATTTAGCCAAGCCCACGATATCCAAGCGTAAGTATAAGTCATATACAATAAAAACGTGGCTGCACGCAATTTTTGGCGATATGCTTTGACTCAACAAAGGTGAATTATTTGCCTTCACACGAGTTTCCGGGCACGTAATCGTGGCGCTTCAATTGCATTTTGCGCAATGGAAAATTATAAAACAAATCTATTCAAGCGCTGATTGCCAAACATCTGAGCAACTTTGGTTGGGGTTTGCTGCACGATGCTCACAATCCTAACCCTGTTTTCGGCCAGAAAATACGATGTTCCATAGAAGTCAGTCGTTGCCCGAATTTCTAATTTTTGCAGAATGACTGCTGACTGAAAAAATTACGTGATCGCGGGATCAAAAGCGCATTTTGCAGGACGCAGTCTTATTCGACTTCGAAGGCGAGATGGCTTCCAGCATTGGAACGGTCGTCGAAGGCATCTTGAGCACCTTGAAAACCGTTTACATCAAAGGAGAGGTTCCTCTGAAGACCGTTGTAGCGGCTTTGTTGCTCTTTGGAGTCAAAGAGTTCCTAAATGATATCGTGTTTTCCTGCCCGATGCATAACTATGAGACGTACGGCTTGCTGTTCATAGTTGGCCCCACGGTTCTGCTGTTTTGCCTCTCGCTCATGGCGTCAGATTCGTTCTGGCACCTAATCACTGGCTGTGGTTTCCTATCGTGCGGCCGGAGAAGATTGGTTTGGTCGAAGGCGCGCAACACTATATACGTCGCCTCTATGCCACCGCTAATCTGGCTTGTGTATGCATTTGTCGAGGAAGACTACTACGTTTGTGCGAAACTAGGCCCTTTAGACGAAGCCTTAAGTCAGGCGAATAGCACGGCAGCGAAAGAGGCCATCACAGCGGAGTTTGATCGAGCAAAAACTGAATCTCAATTGGTTGCGTGGGGACTGATATTAGGCTTCACAATCTTGGCGACAGTTTTTGTCACGATTCATCGCATCTTCATTCGCGTCGACTCAAAGCTCCAAGGGACACTTACTTACGATCAGTTGGAAGCTGACAAAGCCGTGGAGTTATTCAACGCTCGCATTCAGCCTCTAGCAGACGTACAGGCGAAAAAAGTGGTCGATGAATTATTTAGCAGGTACCAGGCTAAAGATCCCGAGGAACAGGTTCGACTGGGAGAACTTTACTTGAAGAAACTCTACCCAAAACACAGCGGGGTAGTGAACGGACAAGTACGGACGAAGGATGAAGAGAAGAATAATCGGCGACCCGAGCGCAGAGCTGGAGATACGAACGGGGAAAACATCCCTTTGCAAGACGTAACCACATGACTCGATCTCAAGGGTGGGGCTAATTTTATTGATGAGCAGATATTTTTTTAATTATATTTTTGAATACTTAACTGTGGAGGATGTGAATTTTCACAAATTTATTAACAAGGTAAAAGGACAGTCAAGATATGTCAAATGTCCATTCTTTATCTACCTTGCAGATATTCATGGGTTTTGGCAAAAAGCCTGATCCTGGGTCAGCTGTGACCCTCTTTCTATAAAAGACTTGTGCAGATTAAGAATTAGCTGTGTATGTCATCAGTTTGCATTGTTAGCCTGGGAAACATATCCCCAAGCTTTACCTTGTGGAAATTTTTTTTAAGCATTTTGGAGAGTGTGTGTGTGTGTGTGTGTTTGGGGGAGGTGGGGGTGGGAGTCAGCATTTAACAGGAATGGCATCAGCTGACCTGACACCATTTCAGACCAAAGTAGACTATTTTTCAGCCTTACCTTAGACCTGCATCCCAAAATTGTACCATTTTCAGACCTGTATCACCAAAATATTTGCACCCTATTTAGAAGGCAACTATGAAAATCTACCCTTTTCCAAAGGAGTCTGTCCCCCACTTCCACCCCCAGGAGCTGTATCAGCCTTAATTTCATTCTATGCAGAGCATGATTAAGCTCACAAGCTTGTTGGTATTTTCTTCTTGTATGAACACACAGGTATGTTGTTTGACAGGGTAAAGTTTGTTACTATATGCTAGGTTATTCATGAGATATTTGTATGTTACTAACAGTGCTGGACAATATAAGTAAATATAAATTTATCTGGTATATCCACATGACAGGCTAACAAACTAAGTTGGTACATCAATATTAAACGGCCCCTGATTTCTACCAGCAATATTTGACCTCATAATTTATGTATCTGACATTTTTCTTGAACAGGTTTGTGTGACCCAGGTTTTCACACAGTAGAATCAATCCTTTTGGAACCTTTGATTAAATAATAATACAATTTTGTTTTGACTGAAAAGCTAACTAAAAAAATATGTAAAGCTCATGCTCAACAGTTCACCAGATTTGAGTGCCACAGAAGCTAGCAAGGCTTCAGATACTAAGTTCCAATACAGATGTTCACTTTGGAGAAATTTAAACTGGTGTATCAACTGTGTGTTGATAAGGGTAATGGAACGCCGTGAAAGAGACAATAGCTATTGTCTCTTTCACAGCGTTCCATTACCCTCATCACAACACAGTTGATACACCAGTTTGTCTTCCGCCACGCCGACGCAGTCAACCTAGTTCTCTTAAGAGCTGGTATTAATATTACACTGTTGGAGAAATTTAGGCTGTTTCAAAATTGGGTTAAATATTTGAATCAGCTCAATAGGCCATTTATGAGATGCTTGTTGACTCAAGAGGCAACGTTTCTCATAAAAAATGAGTTTTACTTTCATATTCATTTTCATGCAAACAAAACTCGCTTTCATAAGAAAGGTTTCGCACAAGGCCTCGTTTTGAAACAGAGGCAACCAGGTTCACCCGCGAGGGCCTGGGAACCAGGTGTGAGAACCAGGGCCGGGATGGCAGCGCAACGAGTCAGGAAAGTGTTCATTGCGTGCAATTTGTTTCCAGGGAATCAACCTGAGTTGCTCAAGAAGTGCACATCTGTAGAGTTCGTCCATACTGGCGGAGGTAACTTTCACGATGTGGTATGAAGTTGGCTAGGGGGCGACGAAAAAGAGAAATATTGCCCAAGGGCAACAAGCTAGTTGGATGCGCGCCAGTAATCGGGAAACTGTCCGGTCTCCAACACTCGTCTGTTTGGAGAGCCAGCCGGGCAAATCGATCGTGGAGCGATCTCTTCTCTCTAACAACTGCTATTATTTCAAGCTGGCCATTATTTCATGCCTGATAACTCTTGCCTGGCTGCCTGGGGTTGGGATGAAGATCTAAACCGCTGGTTCTATACTGTAGGTGTTTGTTTTCACTTGTCAGGAACCGGTTTTGAACTGGTTAAATGTTAACAGCTCACGCCATAAAAATGATAACTGATCTGTGTAGTATAAAGAATTGAAAGTTTGTGCAATTAATTTTCTCATCAGGCTTGCAAAATTATCCTGTAAAATTATGCACATTTGATCAATGCCAGTTGTAATCATCTCCTCTCCCATCCATTTCATGGGTGCGTTCTCTCATGAGCAGTGAAGAGAGTGCACACCCATAGGATGAAAGGGATAGCATGCGCCCAGGCTATGGGATTTGTCAGACCTCCCTTCCCCTCCCTGGTAAAAAAGTTTAAAATTGCCTGGGATATCTTCTCCTGGATCTCATGGCCATTCATATTTTTCGCTGGGGAGGGAAAAGAGAGCTTGATCACAGGTTAGCCGATAGGGGATGGGGAATTTGTGTAACAACTAAAACTTAAGAGGAAAGTAGTGGGAGAAAGGGTGAAATTACCAGCTTTTTCTGCCCCAGGGGCAGTATTTGCAACCTAAAATGTCCCCAGGTTAGGCCTGGGAGGAGGAAGTGGGGAAATGGTATCAGTTGAATTTGACTGATGCATTTACCTCACTATACTGTACTACTTTCTATATAATAACGATCATTTTTGTTTTGTTTTCAGATTATGAAAAAATGAAGGATGCAGAAGTGATACTAGGGGACCCAGCAAATTTAGGAAAATACCTGTACAAGCTGCCCAATCTCAAGTGGTTCCAATCTACATGGGCTGGTGTGGACGGCTTAATGAAATGTGTCGAGCCTGGACGTCCACCTTCATTCACTATGACAAGGTTCTCTGGATATTTTGGACCAGCTATTATGCAGTATGTTGTGGGAAACATCATTAGCTACGAGAGGAACTTCAGGCAAATGTGGACAGATCAGAAGAAACATAAGTGGTATGAGTTTTCCAAATTCTTTCAACCATTCAAGAAGACTGTCGGCTTACCATTACTTACCCTCAACCAAAATGTTACCAATAGTTGGCCGACCAACAACACTTGATCAGTCAACAGTCGACCAACTTGACTGAGAGACTGCTGATGCCACAAATTGTACACTTGAACTGCAAAAGCACCCTCCCTCTCCCCTATGCATGAGCAGACCCCCAGCATTGTTGCATGTTACCCACCCCCATGCCCATCACACAAGTCCTTCCCCCCCCCCCCCCCGAGAGTGCAATAATAGGTTAAACAAATATGTATTTTACGTAGCTACAGTACAGTACTGTATGATGTAGAAAAAAACTCATTGTTATTTATTTAATTTATTAATCTGAGTTGCATTTCTTTTATTGAAGGAATAATATGTGGGAAACATTTACATATCGACCATTGCATGAACTAACGGTAGGGATTCTTGGACTTGGAGAAATTGGTGGCCATGTGGCCCAGGCTTGTAAGGCCCTTGGGATGACAGTGTGGGGTCTCGGGCGAAGGGAGCGTCTCAATATCCCCCCCTGTGTTGACCAGTACAGGACCATGTCAGATTTCTCAGAAGTGCTTCAGGCATCTGACTACATATGCAACCTGTTGCCGAGTACGCCATCAACAAAGTACCTCCTGTCGGGGGATGTGCTCCAGAATTGCAAAGGACGAAAGGCAATATTAGTAAATGTTGGCCGGGGAGATATTATTCATGAGGAGAGTCTGGTACAGGTGATCAAGAACGGCTGGTTGGGTGGTGCTGTTCTGGATGTGTTTGAGAATGAACCTCTGGCAGAAGACAGTCCACTCTGGGACATGCCTGAGGTAGTGATCACACCACACAATTCTGGAGTCTCTTTTCCAGACCAGGTACATACATTTTAAGATGCTGTTTCTATTAGGAAATTATAAACAGTCAAGACAAAGAAACATTTAAAGTATCTACCCAGTTCTGGCTTTTCTCCTCACAAATGGAGAGCCTGTGTGCACTGTGAGGCAACCTTGAATTCTGCACATATTCAGTAAATTGCTTTTTTTTTTTGTGCTTAGACATTAGACAGTGGGGTGGGAACAGGGTTCCATTTTCTCCTTCACCAGACATGAGAGAATTAGACTGCAGATACATTAAATAAGGGAAATTTGATCAGGTAGTCAAAATCCACAACTTTTTTTATTGCTAATTGGTGCGAAAGCTAGTTGAAATTGACAGATCACTGGGTACAAAAAACAAGACTAAGGCTCCCCCTATTGCAAATGTTGTTTGAGCCCCCAAAATCTGTGACACAATATTACAGGATCAACATTGAAAAGAGGAATGGGGAGTTTGATCAGATTAAACGCAATTTTACTGATAGCGAAGAAATTAACAAATGCGAAAATTAGTGGTTTTTTTTATCAATGTCTCAACCATTTTGCGTTTCATTGTAGGCTATGACACAACATGAATAAATATGTTTCTTTCTTTCACTATACTAGGTCTTGGCTGTTTTCATGGACAATCTAGCCCTGTATGAGGCTGGAAAACCGTTGAAGCTTGTGGTGGACTGGGAACAAGGTTACTAGTCAAATGAGTGCTAGTTCAATACCAAAGGATATGCCACTCAGTGGAGAGACGAAACTGCCATTGTTAGCACATTTGAGATGGAATATCAAGTTAGCGCCTGTTACTGTGTGAGCAGGTATTGTCTCTACATAGAAATGAAAGGGTTCGGGTATATAGCCTAGGTTTTACGGCAATACAAGCACACTCCCCAAATACAAGAGATTTTATTTCACAGTGAAAATAGGCTTGATGCAAGAGGAAGCACAAGGATAAAAAATGTCTTCTTCTATTTGCATCGCCCGTTTTTACCAAAGCGTTATCTTTTGCGATACATAATGTATTTTACACAAAAGTTCTGTATACGAAATTGTGCAAGCTGGGACCAATTCAATAAACATTTACGTGTGTATTTTACAAGTTGGACCAGTAGTTTGTCAAAGCTCAATAATTCAGAAACACCACTAAACGGACTCCAATCGGACAAAAGTTTGCAAAACATTACAGATACAGGTCTCAGTGGTGTTGGATTAAAGTGTCATGCAATTTTAGTTCACCAATGCAAGACACAGTTTATTTGATTTCCACAAAATTGACTTATTGTTAATAAATTACAGTTTGTGAATAACAAAATGAAAATATAGCATGTGGCCAGGGAGCCCAAAAGAAACCACCAGGCTTATAGACATTGGGCTCTCTCTTGACAAGAATAATTTACAGTTTTATGGAAAGTGCAAGTACAAGACACAGTTACGCAATTTTCGTTAAACCGGTACACCAGGACACAACCCTGGGCATCATGTTCTTAAAATAAGTAAACTCTACTTATTCGCAAACCACGAAGGCCGATTTTTTAATCAAAGCCTAACTTAGGCCTGGTTTATCGCTAAATTGAATTTTAGACGGACGCCGTAAAACAGGGTTAGCCAAACGTTAAGTTGCATTTTTAGAACATGGATCGGAGTCGGTTTATAAAACCGTTAAGCATGGCTATTGTCTAAATCTTGTTTAGACCAGGACTTTCTTACCGCGGTCTAAACCTTGTCTAGAAAATCAAAAAATGTTTAGGTTAGCTGGCAGTGCGCGTCTCTATTCATGCATTTAGCTTTCAGTTGCTATAAGCAGTGACGTTTCAGCTATTTTCCGACATAAACGATTGTCGGCCGACTGTCGGCCGAATATCGACCGACACTGCGTTTCCATTCTAAATACCTCCTAACCATATTCTGACTGATTCCTTTCAGTGTACACGTTACTGATCAAATATGTAAGCTTTTTGGCATCATGTGCCACGTATTTTTATGTGCTTTGCACTCATTTGTGTAACAGTCGTTGACTTGGACAAAACGGCTGTGATATATATATAATAATATATATATTTATGACCCATCAGATATTTCCTCTCGCGCGTGATTGGTGGAATCATGACACGTGACCGAATAACGTCCGCTCACGAGCGGACGTTATCAGCGAATAACCCCCGCCTGGCGAACTATGGCTGTTTATTGGCATTATCCGAACACAAAAATCCATTACGAGATGATTACCGAGGAGGACATCAATTTATTGGTCGAAAAAACAGTTCCAGAAAGCACCAAAAAGCTTCATAGTCCCGGCGCCATTATTTGCGCTGCGAGAGGTAATATTTGATTGAAGGATAATAAAGACAATAAACTACTTTTGGCTTCGGAAATATGCACGGATAATTGTCCTTGGACATTATCTGTTCCTCGAAGCTGATAATATCCTCGGACAATTATCCGTGCATATTTCCGAAGCCAAAAGTAGTTTATTGTTTATATATATATTAGCTTACTTTTTCTTTCGTCCAGAATTAGCTAGTCTATTATTATAATATTCCTACAGGTCTCTTTTACAGTTACCTACCCGACTGTTAATTTCACTTATTGTACGTACTGATTATACTTAACTAGCTATGTATAAATAAGGTATTTCTGCAGCTCCACCTAATTAGAACTCACAACTTTCATCGGATACATCTTGGCGCTTGTTTTACCGTTTTGTTCGGGTTTTCCAGTGACGTCATGTTTCGAGGTGTGTCGTCCGTCAGCTTCACACACAGCCTTTTCTACGGCACGATAAGGCTCGTTCAAGTTCCCTGTTGATCTTGGGTATTTCTCAGTTAATTGTTTGTGTACATGAAGCACTTTGCAAAATCCAACAATGTCACCTTTCTCGTCAAACATATTTTGTACGAAGTGCTCGCCTTCTTTTTTCGCTTCTTCTTCCATCCGCTCCTTAAATTTGGCCACTGCAGCTTCAGATTCGATCTTCTCGTAGTCGTGAATGGTTGGCAAACTGCCTTCTGCCCGAAGAAAACAACAACGGCGAACGCACACTGCCAGAGTTCCCATTATCACGAGCGAGTCGAAGAGAATCCAAGCAAGGATCTGTGACTGTGCTTCAGCTGTGGCGAATTCGTTCTCGATTTCCGCCTTGGCAGTGGCGTTTGGCGCCTTCTTTAGGGCTTCTTTTTTGGGTCCGAGCTTGGCGCAGGTGAAATATTGAGACTGTACCAAAGCAGATACTATCCAAACCCCCGATGGTAGTATCGCTTGGAAGGCGACCCTTGCTACGTTTTTACAGACCCATCGGCGATTAAAGTGCGCGTGTCTGCAGCCAGTGACCACGTCCCAAAACGTGTTATGTAACAGCAGAGTCAGGTTGAAGAGGCACACGGCCGGGCCAACGATGAAGAGAAGTCCATAGGCGCGATAGTTAGATATTGGGCATTTGAAAACCCCCTTCTCGAAAATTTCTTCTAAACCAAACACAAGCAGGATTATGACCACGTTCTTGAGAGTAGCCTTGGAGTTCTTGAATACGGATTTCAACTGTTCATACAGGACTCTAAACGCAGCCTTCATGGTTTCTCTTGTTTCAGTGCACTCACTTACTGAGCAATAGGCGAATAGATTTTACTTTCGACCTCGTGAAAATTAATATAGATACCGGAAACGGAACCCGAAATGTCCAAAAATTCCCCTAAACTCAGTTTCGACACGTATCCGTCTTCGAAAGTGAAAACTTTTCTTCTCCTTCTATGGACATCGATACTTTGTATTACTCATTTTCACTACAGTGGGTAAACCAATTAGAAGCGGTCGACATGGTTAATGTTACTATTTTTAGCGAAATACACTAAATTTAAAAATATATGAACTGGGAGAGTGGCCGCGCGGGTCGGAAATAATTATTTATTATTATGGACAAAGAACCCTACCATTTCGAGATTTATTTAAATTACTTTGCTTATTATGCTAGAGTATTAACCCCTCGATCAGTGAAGTGTATTTTTCAAAACCTCGTCGTTGATTTGAAGTGATTCCTCAGTTCACAGCACCTCCACAACACGGAAGTAGAAATACTGAAATGGCTTCTTTCAGTTTGTAAATACATCAGTGAGAAGTAAAAGATAGGAGAACTCAGCAAGGGTTTTACTGCACAAAATCCATGGGTAGCGGAGGGGCGACGGATGGGCTTCAAGCACCCAAAATTCCGAAGGTACGGCTCCCGTCCCCCTCCCCCCTAGAGAGTTAATGCAAAAATGTACACGTCCGAAACGGTCTAGTCCTGGGCCGAGTTTCTTTTTCAAAGCTAATGATGACGTATCCAAGATGGCGGAAGGTGGTGGAATAGGTGATGTGGGATGGTAATGCAGTAAAATATATTTGTGTGTCGTTTAAAGTGACGCTACTCCGTATCGTAAACGCTTTGAGAGCCTAAGTGTCATATTTTCTGCACGTATGGCCCATTTTAGGCACACCGATCTGGTCCTAGCTTTGTCGAAACAAAAGGACATTGATAGATTGCGAGAACTTTGTCGAGGGCACAAAATACCAGACGAAAACAGAGCGGATATATGGAAGGTAACATTAGAAATTTGTCGTTTGAAGGCAACAGTCATTCGAGTGTATAAATACGCCTCCGTTTGATGTATTTTTAACTTGAAGGTTTGCTTGAATGTTGTGGGAAAACCAGATGCACTGTCAGGCTGGGATGGCCGCCTAGACTTGCCAGAGCAGGATTTAATCCGAGATGATTGCAAGAGAGTGGCTGGTAAAAATATCTTTATTCCTTGTTCACTTGGCTATTATGTGACTGCATACTATCTATTATGGTCACGCTTCTGTAGTATGGACTGAAACAAGTCGAGCGAGTTCTTTCAGTAACTGTCCGTTCTGCCTTTCATTTTCTGGTCGTATTGCTTCGATTATGTTAGTTTTGGATTTTTACGTTTTTTCTCTCTGTAGATAAAGTCAAGGCAGGGCTAAAACAGATAAGAACGATTATTAACCTTATGAAACATAACCTTATTTCATTCATATTTAATGGGAGGCGCGAGGTCTTTGATGTTGAATTGTGCTTTTCGTGTCAGATATATTAAGTCTTTTGTTAAACTGTCAACCCTCTCAACTGATTTTTTATTAAGCCATGATTCCTTCTCATGGAATCTGTATCACTGACATGAAACTCTCAAACAAACATGCATGAACACTAGTTAATGACACTGTAACTACACTAATATTCTTTGTTCATAAAACTTTCTAAATTGACACTTTCAGAATAGTTAATTCGCTTTTCTCCAAGAAGTCAGTTTTATTTTAATCCAAACTACAGCTGATTCATTAGAAAAACGTACTATAATGATATCTTAGTTATATATTTTCTGTCTGGCTCAAAAATACAAGTACAGGTATGTTATATTTAATGGATCAGCCCCCATCACAATGTTGAAAGGTTAATAATACTCTGAATAACAGATCAATAAAAGGAGGGTAAGAAAATGCCATATTGGCCACATTGCTACTAAACTTGTTTGGACCATCTGAAAGGCAAATGCCAAACCAAAGCAATAATGTACTTTTAACAGTCATCTAAACACTGCCCTGTAAACTGATGGTAACTGAATTGATCTGATTTGTGTATTATTTTTGTTCACCTTCAGCAAAGCTTCGTCTGCCAGATGATGAGCTGGAGGAGGTCTCCTCTGACATGGAAGGGATAATAACATTCTACTGCAAGTCTCGCAATGAAAAATACCGGACATCCAGTGGCTGGTCAGAACTGCTAGCTCCGTTGATGGTCTTAGAAATGCCAATGAATGATGTGTACAACTGTTTTTATGCCATGCTGTACAAGTTCATTCCTCGGTGAGCAGTAGCTTGATTTGTATAGGCAATATTTTTACTTTTTAACTCAGTTTCTTACATAGACTTATGGCAGTGTAGTTCATGTCTTATTAACTAAGTATGAGGTCAGTACAGTAAGGTATACAGATAGACCAAGTTTTACTTTGCCTTTCAAGGGCTGTAAGGCAAGGGAAAGGAAATGAGGTTCCATAACACTTAAGTATGGACCAACTAAACAAGGATACAGTACAGTATTTATGTATTACTGTATGTGGTAGACTCTGTTGAAAAAGATGCTGTTCTAAAACATACAAGTTATAGACTGGTAAATTAGTCAATCAGCAGATACATGCATACTACATACATGCCATATAATAAGGGCTGATATTAACAAGGGAATCTCTGGTGTTCTGGTCTCATGCATGAGGATTGACCTATTTCGTTACAATTTATGTGAAACTTTTTTTGGTCATGTGTAGCACTTGAGTGAAACCCCATTGATTTATGTCTCTCTTTTTCAGGGAATGTACAAAGGATGGCAAGCCATTTCATCTGTTTAGACTTTTACTTCAGTACCATGACCCTGAGCTATGTTCCTTCTTGGATTCTAAAAAGATGTCAGCTGACTCTTACACACAGAAATGGGTATAATTACTTGGTTGCTATCCCTCTGCATATATTTGGATTTTATAGTGTAACTTCCATTTCATATTGATCAGAGCCTATGGTGTGTTACTTTTAATGTCCCCAGATATTATATTCAGTTATTAGATATTTCCACGTTGCATTGTATATTATTTTATTTTATAAAATAACTATGATACTACGTGCGTTCTGATTGGCCTTGTGGTTTCCCTACACTACTCTCATGTTCTCCCAACTTCCCGCATGTTTAGATGAGGCTATATTACATGGTGACGCATTATATATTTCTTAAATCTGTTCTTTTCCATTTCATCTCTTTCAGATACGCAGTCTGTTTTCAGCAGCATGTGAGCCAGTAATTGTACAAGCCATGTGGGATGTTTACCTGCTGGAGTCTGATCCATTCTTACTTTTCTTTCTTGCATTAGTTATGATTGTTAATGCCAGGTGAGTCATAGATCAATAGAAAGGCTTAATATACTACAGGTTTAGAGTACCAAAGGACCTCAATCAACACTTGAAATCACCATTTTTCTCAAAATTTTACTGAAAGACCTTTCAAGACGTTGAAGTCACGCAAAAGGTTGATTTTTAATTTTCCTGTTGTGTTTCTTTCAAGGGATCAAATTTTGGAAATGGAGAATGACAGCAGGACAGAAATTTTAGGTGAGTGGGTCTGTGTTTAACATACTCTTTTTGTTTGTATGTTTGTCCAGTAGAACATTAATTTGCTCTAATGGTATCCAAGATAACCAGGGTCCGGATTCACAAAACTTGCATATGAACAAAAAATATTGTTTGTATTACAAGCATAACGTACATACACAAGATATGCGAGATAATTTTTGTAAGTCATTGGATGCACCATGTATACTCCATATACAGTAGGAGTTGTAGATGTCCCTTGCAAACATGATAACAGCTTAATGATGTGCTGTTACTCTTTACACTGTTTCAGACATGATAGCAACAATCCCATCACAGCTGGAACAGGATGATATTGAGGACTTCTGTTCCTTGGCACAGTACTATGCTTCACATACTCCACAGTCCTTTAGGAAGGTAAGTCGTTGCTAAAGATTATTTAAAATGATGCAACACCGTGTGTGGATGAAAAGCAAAACTTGCCAAAATTTGTCTTCAATTTTGTTTCAAGCCCAGTGAGAAACCTTTCTTATGAAAATGAGATTGATTTGCATGAAAATTGTGTATGTGAGTAAACTTGTTTTCATAAGAAAGGTTTTGAACTAGACCTTGTTTTGAAGCAGGCAACTGGCCTTATACATATTTGGCCTTATAAATATTTTGTTCTACCAGTGTATCATAATTTTTGTTGTTTCTCACATCAGGACTATTTCAGTCAGCTGTTTGGAATCAAAACCATAAACACAAACAGTGTTGCTCAGGCTTTGTGTTTACCTGTCTCTGTGACAGAATTGTTAGAGGCCAATCAAGCCAATGTGGTGAGTATATACAGTACAGCCCTTAGACTTTTATTTATAAATGATACTATGTGTGCCCTGATTGGCTAAATAACCATGTTAGATGAGAGTATACATGCTGACGCGATACGCAATATTTTTTACTTGACTAATTGTTTTATAAAAGAAATATAGAACGTGTTCCTGTGTAATATAGCCTCATCTAAACACTTGGGAAGTTGGGAAAACACTCAAGTAGTGCCGGAAACCACTCGGCGGCCTCATGGTTTCCTTACGCTACTCTCATGTTCTCCCAACTTCCCGCGTGTTTAGACGAGGCTATATTACACAGTGACACATTAGATATTTCTTAAACCTTCATTGAAGTGGAGGTACTGTATTTATGATATCAAATGCAACTATAATAACATTACAGTTAGAACCCTGCCATCTTGATCTCTCAAGGGAAGTAAGAAATAGTTCAAGGTAGTGGGGTTTTACCAAAGGAAATTTCTACCAAGTTTATTTCTGAGAGAAATCAGATTCTGTTCGAGATAGCAGGGAGTTCAAGATAACCGAGTTCAAGATAGCGAGGTTCTACACTGTATAATGTACAGGTACATGTAGGAATACAGCAGACATGTATGTGCATCCTGTGATTATGAACTACAAGACAGAATAATCAGTAACACTTTTGCTTTAACAGAAGCCAGACAGTGTAAGATTCTTTGTGGTTGACTGCAGACCAGCAGATCAATACAACAGTGGACATTTACCTACAGCTTTTCATCTGGATGCTAATTTGGTATGTGCTAGAACTTGTTCAAACAGGACACAGGGATCTACATAATATGTACACATCAAATTCCAGTTTTTATGTTTACCATTTCCCTTCCCCCCAGAGCTCTGCCCCTTAACTGAGTGGTGCTTTGACCCCTGGCCTGAATCTCTCTCCCCCCCCCCCCCCTTCTTCCTTTCCCCACCACACCTCTAAAGATCTGTTGATGTTGGCTATAGTAATTACTTGTCTCTTGGATTGTATGGCCAGGCTGGATTAGTTTCCTAAATACATGTACTGTACAACTTTTGCAAAGGTTTGTAGATCATCTGTGGTCATGCATGTCTTTTTTCTCTAATAATTTTAAATTATTGCTTCTCAGATGCTACAAGCTCCCTCAGAGTTTTCCACAGCTGCCAAGGCCCTGTTTGCCACACAGCAGCAGTCAATAGAAGCCGGCTCTGTAGCAGGCGGAGAACACTTGTGTTTTATTGGATCAGGTCGGGAGGAAGAGGACCAATATGTCCACATGGTCATTGCCAACTTCCTGCAGGTTTGTGTCTTCACTGCTCTGATGGACACAGCAAAAATAATTATGTTTCTCTCAGCCATGCGGTCAGCTTATTTTTGAGTCAGTGTTCATTTATACAAAATGTGTATTTTGTACAGATTTTGTAGTTGTGTGTAACCAAGAGTCAAGAAACTCAGTATCAGGACTTGATACTCAACTATTAGTTAGTTCACTGCATTTTTCTATAACATAAGTTGAGCACAAGAAGACCAGGGCTTGCATACGATGTGAAATTCTACCTCAAGTTAGACCTAGTTACACAGTAACGAATGCTGACCAACAAAAATGATGTCAATATTGTAAATCTGTGGTTCTAGTACAGTGTATCATGTCCTACAGGGTACATGTACATCATGTCTAAGGTTCTTAGAATAATAATATTTTTTAACTCTCTTTCTGTTTCAGAGGAAAACTAAATTTGTTAGCATTGCTAGAGGAGGTTACCAAGGTGAGATGTCTGTAATGATTATGTGATGTGTCACAGGTATTATGTCGATAACTGACATAGTTTCGGCAGATGTGTTTGAAAGAACAATGGAATAAAGCTAGCTTTTTGAGAACTAGTTTTAATCGGCATAATTGTGGAGAAAAAACATAATATGGTGTATAAGGTGAATGCTGTAAGAGATGTTTAAACTGCACTTGCTCTGAAGCTACTGCAATAAATTGCAATAAAGATGCATTTACATGTATTTTTAAACAGCTCTCCACGAGGCACTGGCTGATGACTTAGCAAGCAGCTTGTCGGATCATTCCTCTCAGTCTTGTATCGTGTGTAATCCTGATGCCTTCTCTGAAGATGAGGTACAGTATTGTGTGCATGTGAATCCACTGGAGTCTACCTTATACATCAAAATGGAGCGCTGTAGAACTAAGAAAATAACAATATATTATTTTGCATGGTTAATTTGTTGGTGAATCTAAGCCCAAGAGTAATCAAAAAGGCAAACATCTCTACAATATCATTTTAGTCACTTTGGATGAAGCTGATCAGATTAGCAATAATTATTGCTATTCTCCAACCACTGTTCATACCCCTTAATAAGTCGCCAGCTTGCCATTAATGTGACTGAGTCCAAGAAAAGCATTACACATTGTCTGTCACTCAAAGTATACTCATGGTTCCAAATTCTAAGCTGATTGCACCAACAAAGTAGGGGATTTTATGCCTGTAGACCAGTATTACTGTACACCATGATGGTAATATGGTCAGTATTTACCATACCAAGAAAAGCTACAGTAAGCCTGGGACAGTTTTGAAACAGAAATTAGGCCAAACAAGAGAAGAGGAGAGGGAAGCTCTGTTAGCGCACGCTCACTGTTACTTAAGTTTTTTTTTCTTTTTTCAGAGTTTTCATGATTTGTCTCAGGAAGAGCAAAGTCCTAATGAACAAAAAGTATGTTTCTGGACAGTAACAAACACATTACCAAATAGGAAGCACAAATTTTCCACAAAGAACAAAAACACCACTTGTTAGGCTGTGCTCGCAGAGTTTCAATCAAAATCACTGACAGTCTTTCCACTGTGCCAATACAAATTTGACATTAATTCAAACTGATGGTGCTGTTTTTTTTTAGTGAAGGGCCAAACTTCTTTCTCTTTAAAAGCAAGCTCAATATTGTTAGTAATACTGTTTCAATTTCTGAAGGGCACTATGGTTGGCATGCTGTCATCTGCAATTATATCCAAGGGAGCAAACATGAAGAAACGAATAGGGAGCTTTATTGCTGAAACCAGTCAACCAGTGGAGAGGTCAGTGAATTCACATTATTTGTAACAAACCTTTAAAATTTTTATTCAGATACAAATTACAGTGCAATAACAATGACTTTTTATAGTTTTTGGTCGGTAAAACAAATAGTAATCCTTTATGATTAGGGCTCTCTAATGCTCTTCATCTTCAGAAAAAAAAAAAAAAAAAAAAAAAAAAAAATAATACTAATAATAACCACAATAAAAGTTATACATCAGCTAGGGATTGTAATCTAAACGAACCCTCACCCACCCCTCCCTTATCTCTGTCTGCATCACTTAACAAAAGCTAACATAGTTGGGTTATTGGTATCCCTTGCAACACAGCATGAACTGATACATGTATTAAATTTTGTGGTTTTATGTGAAGGCATGTGAGCAGCACTGATCGACAAAGTAGACCTTACAGAAATGTGCAGCCAGTTTTTACTATTGATGATGATGACGAAGACGCTGGTAAGTATTGTGTGTTACATGTACAATAATTATATTATTATTTAAAGTGTTTTGGGGAGAAAACAGTTTAAGTGCTTCATCTAGCTCCCAGGGTATAAATACAGAACAGAAGCAATCAGGTTAAGGAATAAAACAATTTTACAAAGATAAATTTTATGAAGTCTAATTCTGACTTTAGAACTACTGTGTCATGAGAAGTAATGAGATTTGTTTCTTGTGCTGGTTTATTCAGATAATTACAGTGCAAGCTCAGAAGAGGAAGGCAAAAAGGAAGTTGTAAACATCGACACTTGGCTCAAAAGGAAGGATGTACTTGGTTCCTTCATGTGTCAGGAGGTGCACTCTAATGGACACTTGTCACCAAGGTACTGAGGGATGTCCAGGGATTTAATTCCTTTTTTACTTTAGGCCAGTTAATAAATCTTCATAAAATTATTAATCTTTGGACTGCACCCTGTCACTTACATTGCTGTTATGATCAACCACAAACTGTAAAGTTGAGTTTTAAAATATTTTTGAAAATGTATATTTATTTAACACATAATTATTGTCTTTATTGTTTCAGTTACATCCTGTTAACAGAGACTCTCCTGTTTACGCTCAGAGAAGTCCCTAAAAGGCAAGGTTGGGCATATGTTCAGCACAGACATCACTTGAAATCAGTAGTGAAAATCACATCAAGGAAGAAATATCCTGATCTTATCACTTTCAAGTATGCTGATGATGTTACCAGAGAGGAAATAGAAGTGAATGCAGTTGAAAAATATGTGATACCAAAAGCAAAAAAGGTCACAAAGAAAATCACAGAAACAATTATCAATGCCGTAAAGGAATCATAACCTAAAGTCCTTTAGTGCCAAAGGGTGCATAATTCTCAGTGTGAGCAATGAAATGTGAAGGGGTAATTTGTTGTTAACAAACTGTGGTGGTCTAGATTTGGAAAGTGATCAATGCTTGCATCGTAGCATTGCCCAGGTCATGTGTGGGTCTTGGTCTGTTTTCTACTCTGGAAACTTGTCTCTTGAAACAATGTATTAGTATGTGAATCACCACACATATGAGGCAGGTGGGAGACTTGCACCCAAATCAGATGAGTAAGGTTGTGACCACTCTGGGTCAGACCATTGAGCTTGAAACCAATTTGATCAAAGAACTATTTGAGAGTTTCACTTTCATGTCTTGGCCTAAGGTGAAAAATTGTACCTTGTCACCTAATCCAAACCAATAGTAATAATTTTATTGCTCTGACCAAGAATGTCTGGCTGTAAATGCTGCCAAACATGGTTGGACCAATAAAAATGGTGGCTTACTTTCAACAGTGTCAAAAATCGCTCAATATCCACATTAGCCTTTCACTGGAACACTGTGCTCAATCTAGTTCTCATTAGGACATACCGGTACATTCCATTATAAACATAGCATAAGCTAGTAGCAGAGTATTTTATTGTAAATACATGTAAGACACAACCCATTTTCTTTGTACACCTTAATTTGTGATTGACAAACTTAAATTATTGTAAATCTTGCTCATATTAAGATGACATAATAAATAAGCCATTTTCACAACATAATTGTTAGGTGTATTTAAAGTTTCACTGAAAACCTTTGACAGGAAGAAAGAAATAGAGAAATAAATGAAAGCTAGGTCACACACAAGAGATCCAAGGGTACAATACAGTAGGTGTAACATAAAAAAAACACTTGAACCCTTTTCCTATCATCCTCCCTGGAAATGATCCTTTTCATTTTTTGAGGCTACAAAGATGTCTCGATGAAGATTGTTAGATATTGCGATCCCAAGTT
The DNA here is from genome assembly GCA_964036295.1 of Plumapathes pennacea. NCBI lineage: Eukaryota > Metazoa > Cnidaria > Anthozoa > Antipatharia > Myriopathidae > Plumapathes > Plumapathes pennacea. Next base: position 4,295,248 of record OZ038466.1, read on the forward strand.
GAAGATCCTTGGATTTTAAGCACAAAGTATCAGAGTTGAAATAAATTCAGTCAAAAAAGCAGTGAAGATTTGGGCAATTTTGATGACTATGGGGTGGTGATTTTTCTGGCAAATTTTAATGACTGCAGTGATCAATATTTGTCAAAAATTTAACCACCCCATGGTAATCAAATTTTGCCAAAAAATTCACCACCCTGCAGTCATGAAACTTTTACTCTAAATTTTTCACCACCCCGTGGTCATCAGAATTTCCAAAAATTTTCACCACTCCACAGTCAACAAAATATTCTCACCACCCCAAGGTCATCAAAATTTTCCAAACACTTTCACTACCCCTCAGCAATCAAACTATTCAAAAATATTCACCACCCTGTGGTCATCATTCATTTCCAAAAAATTTTTACCACTCTGTTGCCATCAAAATTTCCCAAAAAATCACCATCCTGCAGCCATCAAAATTTGCCAAAAAAATTCACCACCTCGCTATTTGCTCAGTGACTCCAAGACGGCCACAATGTCTATGTATTCATCAAAATATTGGTTTGTAATCAATCCCTGGATAATGATCCCATAAATATCTTCCAACTTTCCCCAAACAAAGTGTTGTCAGGAGAATATTGATAGGCAGATCAGTTTGAAGTAAAGTGCAAGAAATTATTACTTTCTCTTTACTGAACGTCATACTATACAGTAGTGCAGCTGATTGTATTGAAAGCAGAAATATGCATCTGAGCACTCTTTAGGCACAAGGGTTAAAATGGACTTTTCATATTTCAACTCAGAAACCTTTTCCTGGTGTGTCTACAAAGCAAATACTATTGTTTTATATCAGTCCATGACATGTCACACAGTTCTTGATTACCAAAATTTCTCAGACAACTAAAGCCTTCCTTCTTTTGTGTCTTTCTTCCTTAGTGTCTTTTGAAGTACATGTGCATCAGCTGGGTCTATACGTTTGTAGTACTGTTGCTTTGTCTCTATTATTTCAAATCCAAACTTTTGGTAGAAGTCAATGGCTCCTTCGTTGCTAACTTGTACATGCCTGGAAAGGAAGAAATGAGAAAAACTATTAGCTACTGGACAACTACCAATAGTACCCTCATACATAGGTACAATACAACTGTATATAACAGGAAATACACAACTGACATGCTGGTACGTATGTAGCTCACTCAAACAAAATACGAAATTAGGCTGGATTGGTAGGGATGATCATTTCAGATTGTTTTGAAAGAATATTACATGTACTACCAATCTGGCATTGCAAACGGCTGCCAATACATAATCAATAATTCAAGTCAGCTCCAAACCAAGAGAATTTGATTCCTACTCCAGGGCCCCCCAAACCCATAGTTCACAACTGGGCTGAGGTTAAGAGAGCCACCGGTAATGAGAAGGGAACTCAGGAAGTTCAAACTCACAGGTATACATTGTCGATGTTTCCATCCTTTTCACAGCATTTCAAGACATGCTCCAACATAATCGTTCCTTAGAGTGAGAGAGAAAGTATCAGCAGAGAATATTGTCAAACACTAGAGCATTAGTTTTTTTCTGTTGTGTACCATAACAGTCAAATAATATAACTACAAGTCAATATAACTACAATACAGTCAACTCTCTCTAAGGCGGACACCCTCGGGACTAGATTTAGTGTCCGCCTTAGAGAGGTGTCCGCCTTAGAGAGAACTCAGTTACAGAGAAACAAGTGAAAATCAGCAAGGACCAAATCTGCATGCTGTCCGCCTTAGAGAGGTGTCCGCTTTAGAAAGGCGTCTGCTTAGAGAGAGTTGATCGTATAAGAGAATATTCCTAGTTTGACTGGTTTGAGCACAAGCATAGTCGTGGCTGCACACTTGAGTACATGTGCACATAATAGACAATTATGTACAGGATGAGTTTGCTGCAGAAAAAAGAACGACAGTGAGCTCACCTATTCCTAGTCTTCTGTATGGAGCTAAGCACCCAAGGGTCATAATATAGAGTCTGCGAGCATCTTCTGTCTGGTCCACTCTACAACACACAGCACCCACTACAATGTCATTAAAATATGCTAACTTGGCCAGCTCTCCAACTTCAAGTACATCCTTGTAAAACTGTGACAAGAAAACATACACATTGTGATACACACCAAAATAATCCTCAAAATATTAATGAGGTTGAAAATTAGCATAATTATTAAACTTCAGTACATAACGATACGTTTTCCTTCCTCTTAGCCTGGAAAGAAAACTGCAGTCTGTTTCAGTGGTCTACTTCTATATACACAAGAGACGTTGAGGGAACATCATTTTAGGTGTTTGGGAAGCAAATAACCACCTGGTAATTCATTTAGATAAGGACATTATGTACAATAAAGTAAGTAATACCTCTGGGAGAACCTTTAGTAAGTTACCGATAACTCTAAACCTTCTTACCCCTTTATACTACCTCACCTTATCATTGTAGCTGACCGGAAACACGACAGAATTTAATTTCTTCAGTTGCTTGATGTTGTGAGGTGTGAGGTCACCAAGCTCTATTCTGCTTTTCCTGCCCAAGATGAACATACACAGTTATTCACTCGTAAGAGTTTGATCGGTTAGCTATCCCTCATTAGGAATCAAGGGTCAGTTTTTAGAAACATCGAAAGCGATCGAGATCGGCCGAGTCACTCTTCCTCCGCATGGCTTTCACTCGGCCAACCTTCATAGTCGAAGCCACGATTCGACAAACTTTAAAGCAGCAGTCTTTGCGTAAAGTATAGTATTTCCAGGTCAGCTTCACAGTCAGCAATACACTTACGGCTTCATTTTCTCCGCAAAAGTCCCTTGATTCGTGGAATAATATTGCACAAAACCCGTTAACTCCCGCGAAGAGCCTTCCGGACGAGTACCTCGACTTCACGCTAAAGGGGAAACCGCTGGACATCACCACGGACCAGTGCAATTTTCGTGCCATTTCAAGATGGCGACCCTGGACATCCGATTGAAACGGGTAAACAAGATATACCACGAAGGAGTAAGTACATATCAAAGAGCGTCACGTAGTTTGCCTCCAAATAGGGCATAATTTTTATGCACATGGTGTATTCATTGGCTTTCTGAAAGTTATGAAAAGATACAATTTATAACAATATATGAAATGAAAAGATACAATAACATACCAATGATGGTGCTATACATAGATTCTGTGCACTGCAGTTCCTGCAAGAAATACTCATCTGTTAGGAAAATGTGCATTAAGCGAATCTTCCCTGTTTCCCAGATAGGTGCAGGTAGTTTCCATCACCATATCTGCGTAAGCAGATTTATGCATTTATTGTTATCACCCCTCCCATCCCTCTGGCCCCTGGTGGTGATATCTCCTTTGTTTTTCAGTGTGGTTGAGGATTGAGGGGAGAGGGGATGGTAACAGTACACATACACTTCAGAACTGCTAACTCTCCTGCATACATGCCTTATTTTTCTGATAATTTCTGATATAAATTAACTAGAGAAAGTTTCATTGCTCACAGGCTGGCCTCCACTCTAAATTTTAGCTTTACCAGCCTACCCCACCCCACCCTCTGAGAGCCACACCCCTTGACCAAGTGGGGCTCAGATCTCCGGGCTAAATAACCCACCTGAAAATGTGTTAAGGTTTGCATCTCTGACATTCTGTCACTTGGTCCAAGAGTATCATCAGAAATTCCCATACATTATGAGTTTCTTGTATTGTATACAATACTTCTCATCTCCTTATCCACAATATTTCTGTCAACTGACTGCTACTTCTCTCCTTGATACCCATACTGCTCTACTGTACAACATCTTGCTCCTCTTACGATAGCCCTTCATTTGCAGGAAATTGTCAAAGGGGTCATAGTTGTCCAAAGCAAAGGAGATTTGGCACATAATGGTGTCACACTTGTCATGGAGGGATCTGTGAACCTTCAACTGAGTGCCAAGAGTGTTGGAGTCTTCGAAGCATTCTACAACTCCCTCAAGCCAATCCCACTAGTCAACTACTCTGTGGAGATTGCAAAACCTGGCAAATTATACCATTCACTGTGGCTTGATCTGTATAACTTAAGTGTGTGCTTGTCCTTATCTATCTAGTGAAAAATATGTATCAGCATTATCTTATTATGATCTGTAATGTGAAGTTTATCATTCATGTCAGTACTGTCTATCTTGTGGCATAAATTATCCAGCTATTTCAAGTACAAAATAATATTGTTGTGACATCTTGCAGTAAGCGGCTTTGGCTGTATTACGTCTTGTAAGTCTGTCCATGTTTCTTGTCCAGTTACAGTACATGTATCTGTCTATCTGTCTTTACTTAATTTGTGTATAATTTATGCATAGCTATTTTATTTATATAAGTTGGGCCACAAAATATGTCTGTTTCTTAATTTGTTATAAGTTTGGATTTGAATGACTTTCATTATTGATATTTACCCCCAATGGCAAAACTGAAATTCCTTTTGAGATTCCACTCAAGCCAAGGGGAAACAGACCATTGTATGAAACATACCATGGAGTGTTTGTGAATATTCAGGTGAAGCATAACTTCGTCACTTTCATCCTACCTAGTAGACATAGTTTTACTTATACCCAACTATCTATCCATCTAGTATACCTACCTTCCTACCCACACAATGCAAGCATAGTGCACATAATACCCTGCATACCTTATGTACCTAACTGCCTATCAATATGTCTGCCCAACTATCCTCAACCATCCCACCTATCCTATCTGGAGTGTGTATCCATTGATGTATCTACTGTGCGGTATTTATCAAGCTAACCTAATCCACCCAACAACCCTATGGTACAGTAAATGTACCTACTTATCAATCGTTTTAGTTCCCTTCCTCCCTACATGTATCTTTATCTGTTTTAAATCCTTGATTTTATAATCTTAATCTCTGGCTTTATCTCATAAAAACAAGGTTGTGTATTCTTTTCCTTTTTCAGTATCATCTCAGAAGTGACATGAAACGATCAATCTTGAGTAAGGATCTTTCTAGCCAAGCAGAGTTTATAGTTGAAACCAAGGTAGGCATTTTTAGCTGATATAACCTTTGCAAGATGTATTGTTCAACACATAGGAGTCACTTAGGGTGTCATCATGATTGTGCAACTTCTCTTTTGCAGTTGTTTATCTTAATATTATTTTGTTTGCCTACAGGATGCATCAAGTAAAGCAGAAGTCAAGCCTGTTGAATTTTCCATCACACCTGAGTCAATTGAGAAAGTAAAAGAGGTAATACATACTCCCCAGATTTGAACAGAGGCAATATTTCTCCTTTCCATACACAGTTTGCTATGTATGGTACAGTATGGATAAGATGGCAGGTGGTCTCTTGATTGGGTTCAGCTGGTTAGGCTGTCAATTTCCCTAGCACTACCTTTACAGTTTGTTAAGGATAGGCTGGGAGAATTTAATTCTGACTCCTGGAAGTGAAATATGAAAATAGACTGCTTCACTCATACTTTTTCTCCCTCAAACTTTGGGAGAATCTGCACTATAAGTTTGGGAGCAAAGGTGTTAATACTCCTCTGCATTACAGAAAGCCAGTGTTCCCAAGTTCCTGGTCCAAGGAAAGCTTGACAGCGCATCATGTTGCATATCGAAGCCACTAACTGGAGAGGTGAATACAAGAAAGCACCACATGCATTATCTGAACATTTAGTGTGTTTTTTTTCTCTTCTTTCTTTCCAACGTTTTGTTCGTGTCCTTCCATTCTTACCTCCTTCCAATATTGTCATCTTCTTGCTTTTTGCTTAAGTATCTCTTTCAACTTGTTTGACAGAGTACATGTATCTTTACTACATTCTTGAGCTCAGTCAGATGAACTTGTTCTTTTGCAGTTGGAGGTTGTGCATTCTGATACTCCTATCAAGTCCATAGAACTGCAACTTGTCCGAGTGGAAACTTGTGGTGAGTAGGAAAAGTATTTCAATGTTACCATGTGTCCAGGACATATGGCGCTTAACCCTTTCACTCCCAAGTTCAAAATGCAGATTCTCCCAACCTGTTTAGAAGAAAATGTATGAGTGATGTAGTGAGAATTGATAGTTCAATGTGCTGTAATTTGAGCAAGGTATCAAAAGCAAAGTTCTCCTTACTGTATGATATATTTCTGGTGAGAAACTAAAAGAGAAATTTGAAGTTGATCACTCTTGGGAGTAAAAGGGTTAATGATTCTTTTAGCCCCAGGTACTGTACACGAGGAAGATGTGCACTGAACATCTCGCCAGGCGATATGATACTAACGATACTAACGGAGTTGATGGAAAAGCACATTGACCCGTTTCTCTTCGTTTTACAGGGTGTGCAGAGGGATACTCTAAAGATGGTACGGTCTGCTTTGCTGAAAGCATTTCTAACTTTTAAGTTCTCATCTTCAAACCTTCATCTTCATCTTTCACATCAGACCTTTAACACCGCGTCCTTATCGCCACAGATGAAAATTACAATTTCCTTAGGTCTATATACCGTACCTGTACAATTTATGTATTTTATTGTTTTTTTTTCTAACGCTTTTCCTTGTCTCAACAGCGACAGAAATTCAAAATATTCAGGTAAGAGTGTTTTCAAGCTGCGTTTAGCTACTGCCACTAGAAGGTACACAGCAAAAAAGTGATGCGATTTTTATGTCAGGTCCAATAGCATGCGGCATAACCAATCAGACTGCGCGTCCCGGGCGTGCGCGTTCTTTTGCAACGTGTCATGACTCCACCAATTACGTGCAAGTTATCATAGTACGTTATTTTATCCTTTCAGATTGCGGAAGGGGATGTGTGTCGCGGCCAGCTTATCCCACTGTACATGATCTTCCCTCGTCTCTTCACCTGTCCTACTCTGGCAACTAGCAACTTTAAAGTGGGTAAGTAACATACACACTCCGATGATTACAGTGAGCCTAATCCTAGATTAATACTAAGCGTTTTCCTCTTAACCGGTTCCAGGCTCTTAGATACTGGAGACAGACTGTTGACAGTTTTTTTTTTTTCTGAAAAACAAGTCGAGGGAGGCTTTAACTTTTTTTTTTATTATCTCTTGAGAATCAGGCTTTGCTTTTGTCCTTGTTCGGCCAAGGATGCTACCAAACTTGTCCGGACCAATTCGAAAGCGAAGCAAACGCAAACCCAAAGCAATCATGCAATTACTTTCGACAGTCATCCGTAAACTGCTCTATTTGGAAAACACTTGCGTTCGTCACGTTAACTTTGCATTTTTTTTCTGACTGTCTTTCTGTCTCTTTTCAGACTTCGAATTGAACATTGTGATTGTACTACAGGATGATCATCTCATCACGGAAAACTTTCCCATCAAACTTACGAGATTTTGAAACGGAACAACGCAACTCTTCTTACAGTTCCCAGTCCTCTGTCGACTGTAATGTTTCTTCGAAACCATATCCAAGTTACATAGAGGGAGCATAATGTGCATAGCTGCAGATACGTTCGACTTGGAAACCGTAGGGTAGAATTCTGTGAAACATAAATTGTATTAAGTTCAACTAAATATTGACACTAAAAATCAGTGATGATTGATAACTTCAACTGGCCATTTTCGAGATGCATGTTTCCTCTGTTTCAAGACGAGGCGAATCTTTTCGTATGAAAATTAGTCAGTTTCATTTTCATTTTCACGAGAAAGGTTTCGCACTAAGCCTCGCCTTAAAATAGAGGCAGCAGGCATCTCGGACGTGGACAATAAATGAGCGAGAGAGTTCTCGAAGAGTTAAATAAGTAGCCAACCTCAGGTCCAATATCGCCAGCCAAATGTATTTTTATAGAAACAAGCGATTTATCGATTAAACAATTTTTATCGAGTGTTTCAGTGGCTTCCATGATGCGGGTATAGCCAGAAATGCTGTCGGGTTTGTCTACACACGATACTGTTAGCATTTCACATTGCACGGGAAAATATGGTCATGGAACACATCCGATGATGTCACCTTTATGACGTCAGTTCGCGTGGGATTTTTTTTTCTCCAAAACCTCGTATTTCCTTAGAACTGAACTCAGTTCTGTAAGACCTAAATGAGCTGGCACAACAGATTAACGGCTTTAATAACTTGATGTTACGTCTGGTTCAACATATCCTGTTCATTCCTCTATTCCTTCGTGAAACCTGAATATCCGGTTTAATTTCCCTGGCGGGCCCGGTTGTTCCGGCAAAGCCAGATAAATAAAGTGCCAAAGTTTTTGGTTGAAACCAAATGAAGAGCTTGTTTTACTTTATTTTCCAGTAAATGTTGTTTGAGATCGAGAACTATTTTAGTATCCAGGCTGGAACTTAGATCGTGCTTTGAACAACTGGACCCAGCAGTAATTTTCTTTGTGACGCAAAACAAAATTTGACAATTTACGATACGAAACAGTGCATTTAGTCAATTACCACTCGTCCGGGAAAAAAAATCGACTAGCAAATGGTAACATCTCAAGAATTCCAGTATTAAAGACTTGGCATCATGGTGAAACAAGGTTCTAGATTGTATTTGCCTCACTGGATGTCGGAGCCCAGATTCTCCACCAGAGTTCTTACTGGTAATTGGTACGAGGACAGATGTAAGGTAAGAAAAGGCTGGCTTACTACTACTACTAACGTTACTACTACTAAAAGTATACTATACTACTATTGCTACTACTGCTGCTACTTCTACAACAACCACCACAACTACAACTACCATCACAAGACAACGTTACTGCTACTCTACAGTACTACCATACCACATAATAACACTGGCATACATCAATCAGCTACTTTTACATATTACTCCTATCATTACTATACTATAGTTTAGCACTACTATTGCTGCTGCTGCTACTCAGTACTACCGCATGCAACTGCTACCACATAAATTATTTCTATAACTTCTCAGTATATACGTACTGCTGCAGCTACTATTTCTGTCGTCTCCATCTCTCCAGTACTACTGCTGCATGCTACTTCCATCGTTCCTGGCTGACTGGTAACCGTTTCATCTCTTTAGTTTTGGAAAGGTGCATTCATTGGCGACAGTACGTATCGCACAGACTTTCCACATTCTACTGGTGAGAGGCCGGTGGATGCATTGAGCAGGCAGATGATAGCAGGTGTACAAAAGGTCAGTACCATGTATTCTGGTTTGGTGAGTATGCTCGTCTCATCGACATCAGTGAGATATTACTAGAGAGTTGGAGAGTACCCAAGTATTCGAACTAAGTTCAAGGGGCGCAGTTGTTTGACCTAGTTATGATGGCTTCTTTTATCCAGTTAGTGACGTAATGAGGAGTAAATTACAGCGGAAGCAAGAAACAAGACGAGATCTTCTAACCAAAAGAATGATTATGTAAAAAGTGCGGGGTCATGTGGAACCAGGGAACATCAAAAATTGCGATAAAAAAGAAGAGTATGCTCCCCCCACCCCAACTTTATTATATCTGCTATTGCGGTTAGCTTGTCTGTTTGTAGATCTTCCTCTTTGCTACGCTTGGTAAAAAAAAAAAAAAAAAAAAAAATGAAAAATATGAAAAAAACGTTGCCCTGCTTAACGCAGTTAACTTGTCCATGTTAAGGAAGGTGTGGGCAGACAATTTCTTTTCCGTCACCACGGCGACGCTTATCTACCGAGCACCGTGTCCAGTTACGACGCTGATTTTCTTCATCATTTGGTCCGGACGTCGACATCTGTTTACCCGCATCGACGGTGGAATCGGCACAGCTGTGTCTGGACTCCAGAAAAAGTAGACTTGCCTGTTCATGGTAAGAAAACGATTGAGATGCTGTGAAATAAGTATAATAATTATGGTCAACCTGTATACTTGCAGAAAAGGGTAGCATGGCTAAACCAGGATGGGAGAGGGGGTGGGGGAGGGGATTGGATGGTCCTATCCTGATGTGGCACCTTGTGTTTTGACAAAGTTATTGTGAGTCATCCACGGTTTTGGTTCCAAGATAATTAGTAGAACAAACTAACATTTTTCAAAACCACGAACGAAGAGTAAAAATACAAAAACGAAAAAAAAAAAAAAAAAAAAAAATAGAACAGGATTCTACTCACTTGGAAGTCCCTCTGTTTAACAGTGCTTCTGCCTTGTGTTCGCCTCGACAGGGTCCTCAAGCGCGCACGGCATACTGGAAAAGTGTAAGGTGAGCTAGTTGCTCGCAGGTGAATTTAATAGAGCGGTTTTTGGATGACTTTTTGTAAAACCAAAACCAAAGTAAGTACACCGCCCATCACAGATGCTGCAAGTAACACTTTCAAACAATCAGAACCCAAATAAATTGGCGTTTGGTTTTACCTTGAAGATTATATAGTAATATATTGCTTATTTCACAGGCGAACTGGTCCAGAACAAGCGGGGTAAACGCCAAAGAAATGCATCAGTCATCCACCTGTAAGGACTACCAAGCCAAACCCATCAAGATCAAAATTCCCCACTCTAGTGAAGTGTACAAACTACGTTATAGACATCGCAAAACTGACATCCATCCACCCGAGCCTGCTGTCGCACGGTCCAGCGTGACGACACGCGCACGCGCCTTGTCGTTGGTGGACAAGTTGCATTTACCATTGAAGTGAATTATTTGACTTTTATATTAATGTTTTGTACAGATAATTATTCATGAATTGAACGTTTGATAAAGTCTAGCTCTTTTTCATCAGTTTGTTTATCAGTATATCTCGAAATGACAAAGATGAGTCGTATAGTGTTCACTGCTGAAGATTATCGCGTTCTCAAGTTGCCTCACGTGTTCTTTTCTAAAGCCTAGTCACTTGAGGGATACAAATAATAATCAGTATTACTTATTTTGTGTACAAACCAGGCAAAGTTTCTAAATACGAAAGTCCACGTTAACGCAAACGTCTGCTAGGGTGGGGTTTCCCCTGAGCTCCTTTCAGCTACACCTCCTAGTCCCATCCGTGTGCAGAGTCCACACAGATGGCCTTGGGGAGGTTGTTCTTTCGCTGTACATCGATGAATTTGCATACTTTTTAGTGAGGGGGGGGGGGGGGGGGGGGGGAACTTCGAGGGATGGACGAGTCTCAGCACCAGCTTAGACTAAAGATATGAGAGGGACTGCCAGAATATCACAATTGGACTTTATAAACCACTTATCCAAGTGTCTCTCTAGTGTCCGAGGAGTGCCAAGAGAAAAGAGTGGATTTTGTTGTTAGTTTTGTTTGCACCTTCTCCGAGGTCTGGTACTAGCACCCATGCCCTCGGGCGCCATTGGGCGTCATACGACTCACTGAAGCCTGGGGACGAGCCAGGGTTTCCGCCACTTTTCAAAGGCAAACCGCTTAGCGAGGAAATGGGTTATGAGTCAGACTTGTTTGTGTCGCAGGTAGACGAAAACCTAATCTGCACAATATGGTAGGTAGATATACTAGTCATATCCATCTGATACTGTGTTTGTCGTTGCACGCGCGTATGTTTTCTTGCAATCCCACCTCTCCAGTATTAAGTTTTGGGGGCGTTTTTATACATTGAACAGTTCTGAGATCTTCAAAGACCCTGTAAGTTGTAAGGATGGTCACGCATTCTGCAGAGAATGCATTGAAAATTGGCTCAGCATCCAAGATGCCTGTCCATTGGACCGGGAGGATATCAAGAAGGAAAGGTTGACCCCCAACCTCACAGCCAGGGGGGTTGTTGAAAATCTTCTGGTCTGTTGTGCTCACAATGGTCAGCATCTAACACCAAGTCCAAAAAGGAGAAACGGAAAACGAGCAAAAGGTTGGTATAATCTTGTGATGGCTTGCCTGCTTGTTTGTTTGTTTGTTTGAAATTTCTTTTTCTTGTTTGCTTGCGCGAGAAGAATCTTCTCGCGCAAGAATCGAGAAAGAGGGGGGGGGGGGGGGGGGTTTGGGGTCTGCATAACACTTAACAGTAAAAAATCCAAGCCCATAACACTTAACAGTTAACCCATCTTGGCCCTATTGTCTTGTTTTACTTAATATCTGGTCTTGTGTAACACACTTAACACTAATTTTTTTTAGGCCCTCTTAGCAATCATTACAGTACTCAGATGTGTGATTCAGGGTAGGACAGCTGCACAGCCTCCAGAAGCATGTTGAACAGTGCTCCTACCGACTGGTCCCCTGCCCCAACAGGCGATGCATGACTCAGATTATGAAAAAAGACTTGGAGAAGCACTTGGGACAGTGTATGCTTCGGATGGTTGCATGCGAGGAGTGTGGCTCCAAAACGCCTCTGTTGGATCTGCGTCAGCATAAGAAAGAAGACTGTCCATTTACTCATGTGCCGTGTGTCAATAAGTGCCATGCATATAAAGGTGTAGTGACTATGGTTGCAAGGTAGGCGTGGTGATTGATTATAAATCCAACACTCAAAGGTCTGCCTGCAGACACCTGAGATACAGTGTATTTTTAAATTTTAGGAGCTTACTGGAGTTGAGTTAGGTGACTACATTATAAAGTACGTTGATGATGCTAGACATGGTAGGCAACATTGGGCATGGTCCAATTAACTTCTCTGAATGTCCCCTTAATGTGGGTTGGGCAGAATAAACTGTCTCCAATCCACATTTGCTGAAAGGAACACTGGCAGTTGGGGTAAACAAACACAACACATACAAGTTATGTTTTTAGAACTCAGAATTAGATTTTAATTTTGCAAAGGAACCATCTGTCAACAGAGACAAAAGTTTATGCTTCTTAGGGTGCAGATTGAGGGGGACAAAATGTCCCATTTATGTTTGAACATCACTAAAGGTACATAATTTATATAATTATGATTTTAAGTGTCCAGGTTTTCCATTACAGAGCTGACATGGAACAACATTTGGCTGAATGTGACGAAGAAGTGGTGTCTTGTGTATTCTCTGAAAATGGCTGCCACGTAAAGGGCTGCCGTGGTAACATGCACAGGCACTTGGCAAGCAATGTTGTGGAGCACATGATGTTAGTAGCCAAGCAAAACACACAGTTGCAGCAGCAACTGGAAAAAGTTAAGGTGAGCTATGACTGCTATTTTCATTTCCCAGTTTACTAAACACAGCACCAGGTAATAAAAGAGTTAGTGAGTTACTGTGAACTCTTAACTAAACTGTACTTACAACTTGATTTAGTAACTGCACATAAGTTTCTTTAAATGCTCAGAAATTGTTGATATCTAATTTGGTCGTAACCCTTTATCAACTTCAATTTTCTCCTTCAGATTTTTAAGAGAGATATATATCATACAGTATGGAGAATTTGCTACTTGATAGTTTGCTCAGATGAAGGCTGATTGGCCAAGTAATTCTCACTACATCACTCATACACTAATTTCTTCTTAAGTGGTTGGGAGAATTTGTATTATGAGCTCAGGAGTGAAAGGGTTAAATACTGTAAGAAATGAAAGAACAATATTATCACAACATCTTTAGTATTTTAATTTGTCTTGGACACTAATAAAAATGCATATTCTGTGGACCATGAGCCTCCCCTTGCTCTATTCTCGCTCAATCTCCCCCCCACCAAAAAGGTTGTCAACATTGATTTAGTGAAGTTGTAAGATCTCAACATGAATGTCTTGTACACAAGATTCTACTGTAAGCAGATAACCCTGAGGATGTTGACTTCTGTGATTTCCATTTTTCATCCCTGGAGGCCACCCTCAAGTTCCAAGTTTCTTCCATCAAAAATGACCTGTCCAACAGCTATGTATGGACCATTTCAAACTTCAATCAGCTCTTCAGGGACTCACACCCTGGAACCAGCCATGGTAGCCCTGTGCTCTGGTTGTGTGGCTGCAGTTGGAGGATCAGGCTGTTTCCAAAAGGCTCCAAAGGAGATCAAGGGTTCTTGTCCATTTTCTTGGAACAGTGTGAAACTGTCCCAAAATCATTTGATCCATCTGTTGTGTCAAACTCTGAGATTACAGTTCTTTTCAGGTGGGTGTCTCCCAATAGACTAAAAAAACATGTGAATGTCTTCATTTGTCTGCCTGACAGTCGAAGCTCCCATAAGCTGAAGCAGAAAAGGTGTCTGGAACTGGCCGCTTACAAGAATGTGTAAATACAGAGTTTGACTGTGCATAGAGTTTAAACAGGGTTTTGTGTAGCAGTATCCTTAAGTAGAGCTGTCTTAATGTAGGGTAACCTTGCCTGTCCAGTTAACACTGCTTTGAAAATAGTGGTGCTTTGCGACATTTTGGTCTATAATTCTGAATATTAGGCATTAACTAGTAGTTTTTCTGTGCTGTTTCCATTGATGTTTTTGTTTGCTCAAGCTTTTTATACTGTGTGACAAGGGTCTATTCCTTTGAATATTGACTGAGCTGACACCATCAACAACTCTGTTCATTTCTTAAAGTGCATAAATTTCTTCCTGTTGCCAATCTAATATTTTTTGTCCAGATTTTCAGCTTTGAGTAATGACACCAATGTTCCGGACCACACAGTGTCAAGTGACGAGGCTTTTACCTTCACCCAAGCAGACCAAGAGTGGGGCTGGTCCAACTTCATGACAGCTGGCATGGCACTGTCACCGAACTACTGCAATGGTGGAAAACTGAGGCTTAAGTGCACAATGCAGTTGGTTTGAAGTAAGAAATCTGTTATTACTAAACAGTAGAACTCAGCCATGGTTTGCCTTCAACAGCTAGTATCTACCCTCCCAGCGAGACTTCTTATGCAGCCAGATTTGCTGCTCGAGACCTGCTTCCTCTCGAATATAGATTGGCAATCAGTTTTCAAACATAGTTTGATTAATGCAGCTTTCAAAAACTACCTCATACCCCTCTACCACCACTATAATACAGTGCTTGACATTAAGGTTTTAGGTTGGTTGCCCTTCAGGCTGTAGAATAACTTCAAGCAAAAGAAAGTTTCATAATTTGCGGTTGCACGGCCCTGAATTTACCTGCCCGACCAAAAGTTTTGGTAATACCCCAGGCATAGCGGGCAACCATTAATGTCAAGCACTGTATAATACCCGTCAATTTGACCAGTACAACTACCACACTTTAACTTTTTGTCACAAACAGAATTATTTCAACTTTCTTTTTTTCCTAGATCTATTAATCTGTGGAATAATCTGCCTCAGAACCTCAAGTGTGCTCCTAGCTTAACACAGTTTAGGAGTATACTCTGTATGCATTTTATAAAGACAAACTGCCTGTTTACCAGTAGACAATGTGTTGCCTTTGTTGCTAAGTTAAGCCAAAAAACATTTTTTGTACTGTAGATACTATTCATATTAAAGAATTATGTACTTTTAGATGAGACATTCCTTGTATAGAAATATGTACTTTTAGACATAGAATTAGGTAAATCTTATATGGCCACATTTGTAATCTAGTCACACAGGACATGAAAAAAAGTTAGAAATAGCGGGCTTTCGAAATAACCAAGTTAGTCAAGCCAGTCTAACTAATCCAAGGGGATTCAGCTTGACTTTGAAATAACGGGGGCTTCAAATTAACCGAGTTCGAAACAGCGAGGTTCAACTGTATTAGTTTGTAGTTTATATTTAGTGGTTTAATTAGTACTTTTATTATATTAGGTTTATTGTTAATAGATAGATTTTTATCTCTAAGTTCCGTTAGGAGTTGGATATCGATAATTGGTAACCAATTATTGGGACGCAAGTTCTCTTTCTTCCTCCTGTCATTACACTCCATTATCTTGTATTAATTTAGTGTGTGTATGATGAATTTGATAAACTAAACTAAACTAAACTAGACTTTCTGTGTTGATTTTAGGTTAACTCACCAGAAATTTTGTCAGGATAGAAAATCTCACTATAGCTTGAAAGAAATTAAAAATATATAACAATCTGGTTGGCTCTTTGTAATTTGTGCAGTGATTTATGAAATATTGATAGGGCCAGTTTAACCATGAGGGGAAAAAAGGAAAGCTTTAGGTACAAAAAAGAATGTTTAAAATTTGAAAAGTTGTTATATGAAATAAAATTAAAACCAATATTATTTATGCTTGGTTTTAGCGTACTTGTCATTTAAGTTCTATTTGATGCGTCACCCCATAAACTCACTATGAAGTATTAAATTACTGAAATAATTATGGATCTAGGCATTTAAAATAATCCAACTTCTCTTTGTTTTGTCTGTGTGTTGAGTGCTATTAATGAGAGAGCTCATCCTGAAAGCATGCTAACATATAGCCAGTCATCCCATTGTGTAAGACTCGCTGCCAGACCCCTGGCCACTTCACATTTTGTTATTAGCCAATCATAAAGCAACAGGAGGCATATTGCGTCATTTAGTTCACTTCGATGAACACGAAGTCTTCTGGTTCTTTTGTTGGCTTTCCCTGCCTTTAATATGACTACTTCTAACGGACACCATCATCTTGAGCGACAACTGTCAAAAGAAAGAAAATGGACTCGGCCGGACTTGCCTTCCAAATGTACTTGGCATCTTGGTATTAGCCAAGATGAATCACCGCACCATCACGACAAACCTATGTAAGCTCCGAGTTGTTTCATTTGGTGAATTCGATCACGAATACTCATGTTGTTTCATGAAAATGTAGGCCCTCGGAGGACAAAATCTTGCCCAACATTCTTCACCGGATTGGCAATACTCCAATGGTGCGCGTAAACAACATCGGGAAAAGTTATGGATTGAAGTGCGAATTGTGTAAGTTCATTATGTAGACTTAGTGATAGCTTTGCCCTCACGGTATGTGTTTATGCTCTGTTCCTTTCGGTTTCACAGTGGTGAAATGTGAATTTTTCAACGCCGGAGGTTCTGTGAAGGACAGAATCGGGCGAAGGATGATCGAAGAGGCTGAACGTGAAGGAAAACTCAAACCCGGAGACACCTTAATCGAGCCAACTTCGGGAAATACAGGTGATAAATGCCTTTTATTCTGTATAGTGCTCCCAGTTAAGATTTAGACAGAATTTGTAGTACTTTTGTTTAACGTGTAGTTTTGCACGTGTCGGACACATGGGGTTCTGGGGGGCGTTTCGGAGGTGTGGGAACCAGTCCCAGAGGACTACGTTTGCGCCATTTTTCGATGTCTGTAAATGCGTTTTCACCTCCGGGAATGAAGGATCATCACTCCGGTTTCTAATAATAGCGCATCGGCTTTCAAACGCACCCGTGTATTAAAAACAACTTTGGCGAGAGAACAAAAAAAGAAGAAAAAAATTCCGCGCTTCGACAGTCAAGCGTGAGATTTTTCAAGACGCATAGAAATTGTTTCACGATCTCTCCGCAATGTGCATTGTCAAAACGTAAACACTTGCGACGTGTAGCCACCAGCTGTCTGATGCCTGGGGTTATTTTTATGAACAGGTATTGGACTGGCACTGGCCGCAGCAGTCAAAGGATACCGATGCATTATTGTTATGCCGGAGAAAATGAGCAACGAGAAGGCAAGTAAAAAGTTACATGAATTGTTTGAAAGAACTCCAGAACGTTTAGTCTCGATTCTCGCACGAAAGCACCGAGTAGTTACGGCACAGTATTTTGCTTTGAAAATAGAAATGTACATGTATACAAACAACAACTGAAATCTGATACTACAAGAATAGTGTAAAGAAAACAATACTGTTTACAAATGAGCATATAACATGTAAATTTGCTTGGGATCAAACTATCCCCAAAAAGTTTCATATAGTAGCTGCTAACCTAATGAGAAGCAATGATTCCCACACCAATGTGCCTGTTTCAACTGATCAGAAAAAAAAAAGGTTTTTTTTTTTGGTTTGTTTGTTTTTTCATTCAAGCTGGCATAACAAACATTTCCCAAGCAAGCCATCCTTAATTAACAGTATTTGCACAAAATGGTTGCACATAGCAACTGCATTCCAGCCATAATTGGAGTGAGTTATTACATGTGTTTATTTAGAATTGGCCTATTCTAGAATGGGGCTGCATGAAATGATAAAAAAGAAAGGAAAATATAGTTTTGAGCATCTGGGTGTTGGTGGTTTGGTTCACTGCCCACACAATCACATGCATCATTACCCTGCATATGCATATTGAATGTGTGGGCAGCAAGCCAAGCAACCATTTAGAGGGCTTTGTCATGCTCAAAATATTTTTCCTTGTGATCACCATAGTCAAAGTTGAGATTAGTGCAGTCATTTAGTGACCAACATGGTTGGGCTAATCTCAAACTTTCTGTGGTGATTAGGATCATTCTCTCTAATACTGTTTTTAATAGACTGGGGTAAACCAAATTATTGGGCCTAGTTGTTTAAAGTTTCTTTCAACCATTATATATAGCTTGGCCAACAAACTGCAGAATTTTGACTCAAAAGATATTGATGATTCTTTTTTGTATGTTGTAACAATATTATTAATACACCTGTGCACAATGCTTTATAGACTGTAATCCTTGCTTATCATCTTCATTGTGTGACCTGTAGGTTGATGTCCTTCGAGCCTTGGGAGCAGAAATTGTGCGTACCCCGACAGAGGCCAAATTTGATTCTCCAGGTACAGTAGATCAGCGTTCTAATTCCAGTGTTGGAGAAATAATGTTGACTATACAAGTGTAAACTGTGTGAAATACCTATCAATAAAAAAGTCACTCTTATCAATTTGTTTCTTCAGGGCATCAAGTCATATACTTTCAGGCATCTCAAAAAAGCACCACCAACTTTTGTCCTCACATAGAAGCACCTGATATGTTTTAGAAATACAATGGTCATATCTTTTGTTTTGTGTTCCTGAGTGTAAATTTTCCTCTATGCCAGAATCCCACATTGGAGTTGCCCAACGACTGCACCAAGAGATTCCCAATTCCCACATTCTGGATCAGGTACATGCAAACTTTATACACTGAGAAGAACATAGTTAATTCAGGATTTTTGCAGGATTACTGTGGGTATAAAATTTATTAGAAAAATGTTTTTGACAAGGTGTACAGTAGCTCAAGCTGTAGCCGTCTTCTGAGAAAGTAAGATTCTACTAGCCTGATAGGAAAGTCCCCTCTAATAATATTATTGGTGTCTTCCTTTTAGTACTGCAATGCTGGAAACCCACTGGCACACTATGACTCCACAGCCGAAGAAATCCTACAACAGTGTGATGGTATGTTTTACCTCCAGTCTCATTGTGTAATCATTAATTATGTACAGTGTACATTTTTTTTACAAGTTTTGCAGGATCAGTTTTTAGCATTATTTTGACTGAGAGTACAATAATTATTGTATGGTACTTGTCTTCAATACTGTTTCTTTGTGCAGTTTCTCACGTGAGAAATAGTATCCATACAGTATATATAGAAGATGGCACTTGATAGTTAATTTCTGAGAGGAGATTGTACTGAAGTATCAATATTCTCACTACATCACTCATCTTTTCTTCTTGATTTGCTAGAAGAATTTTGTAGCTACATAAGGAATGATTGACTCCCATGTGATGAGCTAATTAATCATCAAAGCTTTCAATAAATAAATAAAATATACAATATTTAATATTATTTATTATCCAGTAACATAGGTGCATGTTGGTGGTTAAATTTGTCTAAATCATTTCTTTTTCCAGGGAAGCTGGACATGATTGTGATGGGTGCTGGCACAGGGGGCACCATTACAGGTGTGGCCAGAAAAATAAAGGAGAAGTGTCCAAAGGCAAAGGTGAGTTAGTACAGGAATAACTCTTCATGGAGGAAGGGGAGGCAGTGTTCGACATAAAGGATTTAGATTGGTTGCTCTTTGGACTGTTGACTGACTTCAAGCAAGAGAAAGGTTCCTAATTTCTGGTTTCCCAGACCTGAATTTACCTGTGCGACCAAACTTTTTGGTTGTCCTGGGCATAGTGGGCAACCATTAATATTGAGCACTGGGAGGACAGATCAGGCTTGCTTTGGCTTATTTTGTGTATTAAGCTATAAAAATTGAAATATTTCAGGTTGGTAATATGACCAATTTTGTGAACATGATTGCTATTTAAACCTTGTTCAATGGCTGAATGAACCATTACAGCTGCAGAAATTCTTCAGCTCCATAAAAAATAAAAACAATGCTAATCAGAGCCACCCATATTGATAGCAGCTGTAAAACTGTATAGATATTGGCTTTTATGTTAGAGTTGCAAAGTATACACAATCATAGTCAAACACAAGGTTCACACATGAGCACAGCTGATGTTTTGTTGTCTTTTACAGATTGTTGGTGTTGATCCATATGGCTCTATCCTGGCAGAGCCAGAGGAACTCAACAAGACTGATGTGACAACTTATCATGTAAGTGTGGGATGTGAGATTATTCTGGCTAATCCTTACAAAAATCCCTAAAATACTGTAACAAGGGAAACCCTTTTCTTCAACCCCAAATGTTGAACTTATTAGAAATTATGATTATTAAGAATTATGAGGAATATTGTTTTCAGTCAACACCAATTGTGCACTCTTTAGGTCATAATGTCATGACTATAGGTAGTGTGCTTGTTTGATCTGATGAGGACCCATTGGTTTCAGGTGGAAGGGATTGGCTACGACTTTGTGCCCACGGTTCTTGACCGTGCTGTCGTGGACAAGTGGATTAAAATTGATGATAAGGAGGCTTTTCTTATGGCCAGAAGATTAATCCGTGAAGAAGGCCTGCTGTGTGGTAAGTGATAACATTAGTGACCAATATTGTTTAAACTTTATCAATATTATCATTACATCACCCTAATATGTATCTTCTTGGATGGTTGAGAGAACATTTACATGTACTGTAAGTGGAAAAATTTAATCTTGGGGCTAAAAGGGTTTGACTTTCTCACAAAGGAGGCTAAATTATTGATTTCCTTTCCTGATAAACTCAGCCAGAGATTTTTGGCTGGCATTGAGGGTTGATTTATGACAGTGAATGTAAATCAGGAGTAATTTCTTGTATGATGAACATGGTTTGTTGTATGCATGTATTTTGTTATGAATTTAACCCTTTCACTCCCAAGAGTGATCAGCTCCTATTTTCTCCTTCAGTTTCTCACCCAAAATACATCATAGAGTAAAGAGTGACTTGCCTTTTCATACCTTGCTCAGATGAAAGCTGTTCAACCTTTCAATTCTCACTACATCACTCATACATTTTCTTCTTAAAAGGTTGTGAGAATCTGCATTTTGAGCTTGGGAGTGAAAGGTTTAAGTGGGTACTGAGAAAAGCTTGTAAATTTATTTACTGACTACCAGTAAATTGCATGCAGAGCATTTAAAATATTTAAAATGAACGTATCATTCAAAATGGCTAAATATTGTTATGATTTGTCAGGTGGATCATGTGGAAGTGCCATGGCAGCTGCAGTCATAGCTGCAAAAAGTCTAGGAGAAGGCCAGCGTTGTGTTGTATTGTTGCCAGACTCTGTCAGAAACTACATGTAAGTAGTGTACATATGTTTCCTTAAACCTGACCAGCATTTGACAGGTCATCCATAGAGCAACAGTTTGATGATCCATCATATTCATAGTTACATTCATTGCCAATCACGGGTCCATAAGAAGACAGTTCGGACCAGCTACCAACTAAAATTAACCAAATTTGACTTAACACCAGGACCAAGTTCTTGAGTGATGACTGGATGGAGGAGAAGCAGTTCACAGAGCCTGAGATTAACGGAGCCAAGAGTCCTAAATTGTGGTGAGTAAAGAATGTACTTCAGGTAAAATCTTTGGTTTGATAGAAACAGAAATGCTGCAATTCGTGCAAAGGCCAGCAACATTATGGTAAGTGATCTCAAGAGAAGCTGGCTAGAAGAACTGAGAAGGAAACAAAGAGGGTGGGTGAATGTTTGTAGTTTTGACATTAAATATTTGAAGAGTTCCCACGAAGTCTACATCACTCAGTACAGTTTGTTTAACAGTTTACGAGAACTCTCTACATCGTTAGTGAAGTTCTTTACATAAGTACAAATTATTCTTAGCTTTGTGTTTCACCTCATGGTTATTAGTTTGTAAGCAAGTTGCTTACTACTGTGCTTTTGTGTCCAAGGTGGTGGGGCAAAAGGATAAACTGTCTCAATCTAAGGACACCCCTGACTGTCCTGCCATCCGTCACTTGTGAGACATCCATTGAGATAATGAGCAAGTAAGTGATAAATCTAGAAACCCTCGGGGCATTCCAACATAGCGATAGAGCCGCTGTGTTATTTTAAGTTGGTTTGGCATCTACATGCTTGTTGGTGGAGCCCAAACAAGCTGGACAGCAACCTTGGTCAATCAGGGGCAAAAAAAGAACCTAGATTGTGATCTTCTCGCACAAGCAAACAAGTGGCATGGCGTTTTCTTGTACTGCTGCCTGGTTTCTTTAAAGTAAGACTATAATCGCATATTATTTAGGCTGTTGTCTTTCAGTCTTCCTGACTGCAACATTGTAGTTACTTAGATTTTGCGTTGTATATTCATCTTTGACAGGGAGGGCTACGATCAACTGCCTGTCGTGAATAAAGATGGGTAAGTCTACTTGATATGGAAAGAAAAACCTACCATTATCGCTTAAGCTGCAAGAGTACGTTGGTTGTGAGTACGTTGGTGCCTTGCACAGTCAGTTATGTCCAGTTTCAGTACAGATTTAAAAAGTCTAACTTTTTTTTTTTTTAAAGATTGTATGCTTTATTCCGAAGCGTTAAGGATAATCAGGGCCTTTATCTTGAAGCACAAACGTTTAGGAAAATGCTTGAAATATCGTTTTACTCTCTGCAGTGTCGTGTTGGGGATGATCACCTTGGGCAACATCATGTCACAGGTTTTGGCCGGCAGGATCACTCCCGAAAACCCAATCTCCCGTTGCATCTACAAGCAGTTCAAAAGCGTAAGAACTCTTTAAACGTTAAAAGAACACCCGTTCACCCCTACCCCACCCAATTCATATCAGGCTAATAACAAAAACGTCTTCTTCCATAGCATCATCCTATGATTTACTTTCAGATAAACAGCTACCACTTTTATGTAACCACCCAGAGCACTTTATCATTTAACCTGTAACGCGTTTTCAATGTAATCTCAACCACCCACCCCCTCCCCCCCCCCCCCCCCCCCCCAAAAAAAAAAGAAAGAAAGAAAAAAAAAAAAGAAAAAGAAAGCAAGTTGCCGAAGAAAGAGAACATGGTTGCACAAACGCGTGAACAGCTAGTGGCCTTATAGACGATACTGCTGTTCCTCCCTGTTGTGTTCCTTACAATAATACTAGTGTACTTGTACTCCTTTAGATGTTTTGCACGCTAGTGTCTTAGCTGTGTCCTGCGACGTCTGCTTCCTTGGTTGTTTCCTTCACCATTCAAGGCTTGCGCTGAGTGGCAAGTGAGGCCTTGATAAAAAAGGAACTCATGAATACCTCATTTACCATTTACCATCACTGCTGTTTGAGGTAATATCAAGCTGTACTATTGTGCAAGATTAATCAGATTTAGAATAATAACCCTGTCACAGGAATGATCACATCAAAATTAGCGTGAAGTAATCCAAGCTTCAGCGCGATTGGTTCATCAGAAACTGAATCGAGAGCTTTAAAATCACAACAATAAGAGACTAGGGCCCAGTTTTTCAAAGCACGATTAGGCTAATCCTGAATTAGGTCTAAACTTTCTTGTCATTTATAAGCCTGAAAACATGAACGTTTCGTCCACAACGACTTTCTTGATAACGTTTTAAGCTGGAACAAGCTTACTAATCCATCTTCGAACAAAACTCTGCAGTTTATTGGGAGAGAGGTCGAGAGAAAGAATTTGGTTAATCCTGGATTAGCTTAATCGACTTTCGAAAAACCGGGCCTAGAAGTATAGAAGTATAGAGACTTACAATACGCGCCATTAATTTTGATTAATTTTGCACAACTCCTAAATAACGAGCACATATAATGTACATTCCATATCGCAAATGGAGCATTGCACATTTCCTGTCACATTACGCTGTCATGATTGAGTGAAACATACACTTCGACTTGTTCTGACGCAATGAATAAAAGGGAAAACTCAGGCTTTAAATTTAGAGAGCTCACTGAGCCCTAAACTTTTAAATGCAGATCGTCTGGATCTTTACTAGGATTTTCATGGATTTGGATAAGACCGGTTTTTGGATGCCTTTCGTAAGAAAACCAACACCAAAGCAACCTACGTTATGGCCGGCGTTTTTGGATGTTGATTCAGGTTGTGGGTTTGATGACTTATTTTTCCCCCTGCAGCTGCCACTGGACTCGACTCTGGGCAAGTTATCTCGCATTCTGGACCATGACCATTTTGCGCTCATTACTCACAGTCAACGCCTGTGTAAGTTGTCTATTGATGTCATTTGCACAAGTATAGGGCCCGTTCACACTATGCAGCTAAAGCGGTCTGAGATCGATCTGGGATAAATGCTAGCCTACGAGTGTACAGCCGCCTTTGGCGTCATAATTTGGAATCCCAGAAGCCTCTCTTGGGGTACTCGGGCTATGTGAGTCGGCTGTATGTGCAGGCCAGCAGCGAGGCTGTAGCTCGACTTCTGTCAGGCGCGACGTTGATTCGAACGCTACGTTCAAATATGCTTACGTGGCATAACCGATTTACATTCGACATTATGCATTTTGTCTTTAAATTATTATTATTATTATTATTATTTTATTTATTTTTTTACTATCTTTTCATCTTTTCATCTTTTTACTTTCCTCAATTTTCAGGCACGGAGAAGGACACGGTATCCAAAAAGGACATGATTTTTGGCATTGCTACCCGTATTGACTTGCTGAACTACATAACTCAAACGGAGAGTGGAAATGGAAAGGAAGAGACTGAATGAGACACACCAAGACCTTCCATAATGCTGCCAACGCACAAACGTGCCTCGGGAGGAAATATGTTAGCACTAAAGTATTCCTTGTGGATTATGTCCAGGTTGCATTTTTCTCCGTTCCAAAATTGGCACTTGTGCAAAATCTTTCGTAGAAAAATTGGTTTTATTTGCGATAGCGTTTGTGTATAAAACTGATTCTTGTGTGAAAGTCTGTGGAGACCATTTTAAAACGAAGGGTGAAGGGCATTCCGAAAACAGCCACAAGCGTGCTTTAGTAAACGGAAAAGTTGCGTTCAGAGCCAAGTGTCACTGATAAATATCTCTAGTCATACAATATCTTACCCGTAAACTGGGTCGATATCTTTGTTGTCATTGTTGTTGTTGTTGTTTTTGTTGTTGTCGTTGTCGTTGTTGATGTTGTTGTTGTTGTTGTTGTTGCTGTTGGTGGTGGTAGTGGTGAGACGGCAGCGGTGGTAGTACTTCATGATAGACATGATGAAACTCGCCCATAGTATAACTCGTCAGCAATTTTATGTTCACCGGCACATTTGTTGCTGTGCAGATAACAGCTACACTATAACGTAAGCACCACTGGAAATATCTTGGTATGCAATGTATTGCTCTTTTAAGAGCTGGGTGTGTTTTTTAACAATAACGTAAGAGTCTCGGATAGTAGAATAAGTGTTTCAAAGCTATCGTAACTTGTTAGCCAAATGTTAAAATAATGGTTTCACAAAAAATTGACGATTAAAACAGAAATTGCTGTTGTTTGGTGCTTTGGTATCACCCGCTCCTTTCAAAGTCCCGAAAGAATTGTCAAACTGTCAGTGTAACGAAGCGGTCTGCATGCATGCAATCGGCCATTGTAAGAAGAATAACCATTTTTTCGGAAAATGCTCATTTTTGGTCTAACGTCAGAATCGTTTGAAACTTTTAGGAAACCTTAAGCTGGTGTTACACTCGTCGATTTGCAACGCCAATTTTCTCTAAATCCCCGCAACGGTGTTGCAAGTTTTTGAATCGCTTTCAAAAACTTGCAACGCGCTGTAGCACTGCAAACATTGCGAAAAATCGTTCGCAATGGGATGTTACACCTCAACGATTTTTAGCGCAACATCGCATCGTTGCAAATCGACCAGTGTAACACCACCTTTAAGGTGAAGTAATACGGGCTTCGCACGCAACTTGTTCTTCAACAAAGGTTCGTGTTGCGAGTTGCGGCGGCATGTTGCAAAAATGGAAGTCGAGTCTACGAAATTTTGTTGCGTACGTAGGTAGTAATGCGTGCAACATAGGCCGCAACTTGCTACGCAACTTTGTCGCACGACGAGTTGCGAGAAAATGTTGCCCGTATTACTTTATCACCTTTAGGGTGCCTCCGGAGTTTCATTGGGCGCACTCGTCCATGATAAACTTTGGATCATAACTTTTTTGGCTTTTATGCGATTCCTATAAAACTTTGAGAAACGTTGCAGCTATCATTCAGCAATAATATGACAGAAATCAAGAAATAATCAACCAGCTTGCAAAAAAAAAAAAAAAAAAAAAAAACAATCGCGCCGTTGGGGAGAGTTGTCCGGATCCCAAGCCAGTTCGAGGGGCAACCCTTGCCTAACACCCGTCCACACTCACCGAACGGGGAGAGATAATTCGGCCCCCAAGCCATGGTGAATTATCCCTAAATCCGAAGAGCGCTTAAATGCTAAGCCGACTTATTAATTATATGCACCGAATCAGATATATATAGTTTCAGGCAAGAGGCCCCTCATCCATATGGGATGTACCTTTTTCGTCGTTCCTTTCTTTATGAATAATAATTCCACAGTCCTATTGTTATAACCGGTTTAGCTATTTCTATATCCCCGAACCACTTATCCGACATTAAACTTAAGGTTAGTCAGTAAGGCCTGTTATTGCAACCTTGGGGCTCGGCGCATGCGCAACAGTACATGTAATTTTTCATGGTGAGGCCGTGGCTAATCTCGTACCCAGACTCTTCCAGATTGGACATTGGACAAATTTTTTTTTTTTTTTTTTGAGACGTTCACTAGCAACTTTTCAGCTTCGCCTTCATTAGTTTTACCTACAGTACCGAGTTTTTATCGTTTTTATTGTATTTAGAATGGAAACCCCACTAACAAAGTGCCTAGGGACTCGGAAAATGTGTTCGTTATTAGGGGTTTGTTATATCGGAAACCCCGATATAACGAATTTATGGGTAAACGACTAAACACATTCGTTCTATCGGGGTGTGGTAAATTCATGCTTTAAAATTAAGCAGTGTTACATTGCACCATCCAGCGTTTGGTCTTATTTTACAATACTGCAGTATCTGGATTGGGCCCATGGCTTTGGGCGAGTTAAAGCATTTCTGTGTTGAGCTGGTTTGCATTGCCAATCACAGTCGCGTGGTGTTATATCGGGGGTAAATTGTGATTTTGACATTTATTTGTTATATCAGGGAAGATTGTAAGCGTGGGATTCTAGATTGGGTTCGTTATATCGACATCCTGTTCTATACATTTTATTTCCTGTAACTTTGTACAGTATAGCTGCAAAAAAAAATAATAATAATAAAGTGAAGTGAAGTGAC
This sequence comes from Plumapathes pennacea, assembly GCA_964036295.1. Taxonomy (NCBI): domain Eukaryota; kingdom Metazoa; phylum Cnidaria; class Anthozoa; order Antipatharia; family Myriopathidae; genus Plumapathes; species Plumapathes pennacea. Next base: position 4,322,477 of record OZ038466.1, read on the forward strand.
TGGACAGTAGCCAAAAGAATCGGCTCAGCTTGCTGATCCCCCCTTTTTTTTCAGTTGAATTATCGAGTCGCGCTGCTCACCACTTCGCAATGGGAAGCGAATTCCAGCGGTCGCCCCACTGTATTAATAACTAACCAAACGTGAAGCAGCGGTGATTTTCGCGTTGTTATGGTTTCTTTCTAGTTGCCGTTTTCTGTGTTCGTGTTAGGTAGCATCGCTCCAAAATGTAAATAAAAAAAGGATGATTTGTGAATGACTCGTTACCAGCTTCTCGCAGAGGTTCACCTCAGACCCCTCGAGGGAATGGGGACTAGCAACCTTAAGTCCCTTGGGGGAATGGGGACCAGCAACCTCAGACCTTTGGGGGGAATGGGGACCAGCAACCTCAGGCTCCTTGGGAGAATGGTGACCAGCAACCTCAGACCCTTGGAGGAATGGGGACCAGGAACCTCAGGTTCCTTGGGAGAATGGGGACCAGCGACCGAGTATTGATGGGACCCTCCCCTTCCCCCGTCCGGGATACTTTTCTCTGATTCACGTTGATTTTAGTTACATTTTATACTAAATTTACACGAAGCACTAATTTTCTATAAAAGAGTATTGTATGCACGTTTCAAATAAAACGCTTTAGGAACTTAGATATTTTATACTTTACGTCTTTCTTCGGACAGTCCTTTCTTCGTACACGCTATTTCACTCCGATGTGACGTTTATTTATCACTGCACTTCTGTCAGTCAGTTATTACCGGTTGAGGGGCGACCGCTGACATAATATAATCAGACTGCGGGAGGGGGTAACCATCCTTACGTGGGAATTCGCTTTCCCTTCGCAATCATCGTTTCCTGACGACAGGGGGAAGTAGACCTCTGGGACCAGGTTACACTTTCGAGCTCACAATCGCGATTTTAAACTTCAAAGAGTTTGAAGTTTAAAAGTAACGAACGCAAGTTTCGGGGCTAAAGCAGGGAATGGCAAGTTCAACTATACTGCGAAACGAGAACGATTGCGAATCGCGAGCCAAAAGTTTAAAATGCATCTCATGGGGCACCGCAGCTTGCGGAGTCTGATAACTAGTTTCCATTCTGCTCAACGTCATTGAACTTGAAGGTCGATCAAGGACATCAATAATTAGACTTTCCCAAGTGCTTTGCAATTTTTTTTACTTTTATTTCGTGTTTGTTACAGATTTGAGTTTAACAGTAGGAATCAACTTGTAGTTACTTGATTACAGTTTATTTGAGTTGACGTGAGTTAGTGAAATTGGACTTTGATCGGACACAGCCTGGTAACCTTCCCTTCTAATTCGTACGTAATCAGTTCACTTGTCCACCGCAAATCTCGCTGGCTGTATTACAGTTACGTACAGACGTTTTCGAAGATGTTACGCAGTGGCTGCTTACGAATTTCAGGAAATGTTTACCGCCTCACAAGATCCAAGTTGACTCAAACTGTACACATTCCCCAGTAAGACTGATATATTTTTTTACCTTACTTTTAATAATTGCCGCGTTCTGTCGTCCAGAATGTTGTAAATTCCGTTGTTGCGCAACGTTGTACAAAGTAGAACTCAGTTCTACTTTTCGCAACGCGTTGCAGCAACTTGCAACGCTCCAGCAACTTGTCTCGCAATTTTTGCCTCGGCGCGATTAAAAGCGCATCTGCGCTTCCTTATAATTATTCAAATTCCGCCGTGTTGACGTGTGGAATTTACAGCGCGCCAATAACAATTTCTTCTCAACTTTCCTCGACATAAATTGTTGCAACTTGCTGAGATTGCGTTGCACAGTGTAGCACCCCACCTCCGCAACTGCAACGAAAAATTTTCAACCGTGGCGAGACAAGTTGCTGAAAAAATTGCACAGTGTAACAGCGCCTTAACACTAATGTACTTGTACTCCTTTAGATGTTTTGCACGCTAGTGTCTTAGCTGTGTCCTGCGACGTCTGCTTCCCTGGTTGTTTTCTTCACCATTTAAGGCTTGCGCTGAGCGGCAAGTGAGGCCTTGATAAAAAGGGAACTCATGAATACCTCATGAAACTTTTAGGAAACCTTAAGCTGGTGTTACACTCGTCGATTTGCAACGCCGATTTTCTCTAAATCCCCGCAACGGTGTTGCAAGTTTTTGAATCGCTTTCAAAAACTTGCAACGCGCTGTAGCACTGCAAACATTGCGAAAAATTGTTCGCAATGGGATGTTACACCTCAACGATTTTTAGCGCAACATCGCATTGTTGCAAATCGACCAGTGTAACACCACCTTTAAGGTGAAGTAATACGGGCTTCGCACGCAACTTGTTCTTCAACAAAGGTTCGTGTTGCAAGTTGCGGCGGCATGTTGCAAAAATGGAAGTCGAGTCTACGAAATTTTGTTGCGTACGTAGGTAGTAATGCGTGCAACATAGGCCGCAACTTGCTACGCAACTTTGTCGCACGACGAGTTGCGAGAAAATGTTGCCCGTATTACTTTATCACCTTTAGGGTGCCTCCGGAGTTTCATTGGGCGGACTCGTCCATGATAAACTTTGGATCATAACATTTTTGGCTTTTATGCGATTCTTATAAAACTTTGAGAAACGTTGCAGCTATCATTCAGCAATAATATGACAGAAATCAAGAAATAATCAACCAGCTTGCAAAAAAAAAAAAAAAGGAAAAAACAAATCGCGCCGTTGGGGAGAGTTGTCCGGATCCCAAGCCAGTTCGAGGGGCAACCCTTGCCTAACACCCGTCCACACTCAACGAACGAACGGGGAGAGATAATTCGGCCCCCAAGCCATGGTGAATTATCCCTAAATCCGAAGAGCGCTTAAATGCTAAGCCGACTTATTAATTATATGCACCGAATCAGATATATATAGTTTCAGGCAAGAGGCCCCTCGTCCATATGGGATGTTCCTTTTTCGTCGTTCCTTTCTTTATGAATAATAATTCTACAGTCCTATTGTTATAACCGGCTAAGCTATTTCTATATCCCCGAACCACTTATCCGACATTAAACTCAAGGTTAGTCAGTAAGGCCTGTTATAGGAACCTTTGGGCTCGGCGCATGCGCAACAGTACATGTAATTTTTCTTGGTGAGGCTGTGGCCAATCTCGTACCCAGACTCTTCCAGATTGAACATTGGACAATTGTTTTTTTGTATTTGTTTGTTTGTTTGTTTGTTTGTTTCTTTTTTTGAGACGTTCACTAACAACTTTTCAGCTTCGGCTTCATTAATTTTACCTACAGTACCAAGTTTTTATCGTTTTTATTGTATTTAGAATGGAAACCCCACTAACAAAGTGCCTAGGGACTGGGAAAATGTGTTCGTTATTGGGGGTTTGTTATATTGGGGGTTTCGGGCATCAATAATTAGACTTTCCCAAATGCTTTGCAATTTTTTACTTTTATTTCGTGTTTGTTACAGAATTAAGTTTAACAGTAGGAATCAACTTGTAGTTACTTGATTACAGTTTATTTGAGTTGACGTGAGTTAGTGAAATTGGACTTTTATCGGACACAGCCTGGTAACCTTCCCTTCTAATTCTTACGTAATCAGTTCACTTGTCCACCGCAAATCTCGCTGGCTGTATTACAGTTACGTACAGACGTTTTCGAAGATTTTACGCTGTGGCTGCTTACGAATTTCAGGAAATGTTTACCGCCTCGCAAGGTCCAAGTTGACTCAAACTGTACACCTTCCCCAGTAAGACTGATATATTTTTTACCTTACTTTTAATAATTGCCGCGTTCTGTCGTCCAGAATGTTGTAAATTCCGTTGTTGCGCAACGTTGTACAAAGTAGAACTCAGTTCTACTTTTCGCAACGCGTTGCAGCAACTTGCAACGCTCCAGCAACTTGCGCTGAGCGGCAAGTGAGGCCTTGATAAAAAGGGAACTCATGAATACCTCATGAAACTTTTAGGAAACCTTAAGCTGGTGTTACACTCGTCGATTTGCTACGCCGATTTTCTCTAAATCCCCGCAACGGTGTTGCAAGTTTTTGAATCGCTTTCAAAAACTTGCAACGCGCTGCAGCACTGCAAACATTGCGAAAAATCGTTCACAATGGGATGTTACACCTCAACGATTTTTAGCGCAACATCGCATCGTTGCAAATCGTTGCAAATCGACCAGTGTAACACCACCTTTAAGGTGAAGTAATACGGGCTTCGCACGCAACTTGTTCTTCAACAAAGGTTCGTGTTGCGAGTTGCGGCGGCATGTTGCAAAAATGGAAGTCGAGTCTACGAAATTTTGTTGCGTACGTAGGTAGTAATGCGTGCAACATAGGCCGCAACTTTGTCGCACGACGAGTTGCGAGAAAATGTTGCCCGTATTACTTTGTCACCTTTAGCGTGCCTCCGGAGTTTCATTGGGCGGACTCGTCCATGATAAACTTTGGATCATAACATTTTTGGCTTTTATGCGATTCTTATAACACTTTGAGAAACGTTGCAGCTATCATTCAGCAATAATATGACAGAAATCAAGAAATAATCAACCAGCTTGCAAAAAAAAAAAAAGGAAAAAACAAATCGCGCCGTTGGGGAGAGTTGTCCGGATCCCAAGCCAGTTCGAGGGGCAACCCTTGCCTAACACCCGTCCACACTCACCGAACGGGGAGAGATAATTCGGCCCCCAAGCCATGGTGAATTATCCCTAAATCCGAAGAGCGCTTAAATGCTAAGCCGACTTATTAATTATATGCACCGAATCAGATATATATAGTTTCAGGCAAGAGGTCCCTCGTCCATATGGGATGTTCCTTTTTCGTCGTTCCTTTCTTTATGAATAATAATTCTACAGTCCTATTGTTATAACCAGTTTAGTTATTTCTATATCCCCGAATCACTTATCCGACATTAAACTCAAGGTTAGTCAGTAGGGCCTGTTATAGGAACCTTTGGGCTCGGCGCATGCGCAACAGTACATGTAATTTTTCTTGGTGAGGCTGTGGCCAATCTCGTACCCAGACTCTTCCAGATTGAACATTGGACAATTGTTTTTTTGTATTTGTTTATTTGTTTGTTTGTTTCTTTTTTTGAGACGATTACTAACAACTTTTCAGCTTCGGCTTCATTAATTTTACCTACAGTACCGAGTATTTATCGTTTTTATCATTATTTAGAATGGAAACCCCACTAACAAAGTGCCTAGGGACTGGGAAAATGTGTTCGTTATTGGGGGTTTGTTATATCGGAAACCCCGATATAACGAATTTATGGGTAAACGACTAAAGCATTCGTTCTATCGGGGTGTGGTAAATTCATGCTTTAAAATTAAGCAGTGTTACATTGCACCATCCAGCGTTTGGTCTTATTTTACAATACTGCAGTATCTGGATTGGGCCCATGGCTTTGGGCGAGTTAAAGCATTTCTGTGTTGAGCTGGTTTGCATTGCCAATCACAGTCGCGTGGTGTTATATCGGGGGTAAATTGTGATTTTGACATTTATTCGTTATATCAGGGAAGATTGTAAGCGTGGGATTCTAGATTGGGTACGTTATATCGACATCCTGTTCTATACATTTTATTTCCTGTAACTTTGGACAGTATAGCTGCAAAAAAATAATAATAATAATAAAGTGAAGTGAAGTGACTGGACAGTAGCCAAAAGAATCGGCTCAGCTTGCTGATCCCCCCTTTTTTTTCAGTTGAATTATCGAGTCGCGCTGCTCACCACTTCGCAATGGGAAGCGAATTCCAGCGGTCGCCCCACTGTATTAATAACTAACCAAACGTGAAGCAGCGGTGATTTTCGCGTTGTTATGGTTTCTTTCTAGTTGCCGTTTTCTGTGTTCGTGTTAGGTAGCATCGCTCCAAAATGTAAATAAAAAAAGGATGATTTGTGAATGACTCGTTACCAGCTTCCCGCAGAGGTTCACCTCAGACCCCTCGGGGGAATGGGGACTAGCAACCTTAAGTCCCTTGGGGGAATGGGGACCAGCAACCTCAGACCTTTGGGGGGAATGGGGACCAGCAACCTCAGGCTTCTTGGGAGAATGGGGACCAGCAACCTCAGACCCTTGGAGGAATGGGGACCAGGAACCTCAGGCTCCTTGGGAGAATGGGGACCAGCGACCGAGTATTGATGGGACCCTCCCCTTCCCCCGTCCGGGATATTTTTCTCTGATTCACGTTGATTTTAGTTACATTTTATACTAAATTTACACGAAGCGCTAATTTTCTATAAAAGAGTATTGTATGCACGTTTCAAATAAAACGCTTTAGGAACTTAGATATTTTATACTTTACGTCTTTCTTCGGACAGTCCTTTCTTCGTACACGCTATTTCACTCCGATGTGACGTTTATTTATCACTGCACTTCTGTCAGTCAGTTATTACCGGTTGAGGGGCGACCGCTGACATAATATAATCAGACTGCGGGAGGGGGTAACCATCCTTATGTGGGAATTCGCTTCCCCTTCGCAATCATCGTTTCGTGACGATAGGTGGAGGTAGACCTCTGGGACCAGGTTACACTTTCGAGCTCACGATCGCGATTTTAAACTTCAAAGAGTTCGAAGTTTAAAAGTAACGAACGCAAGTTTCGGGGCTAAAGCAGGGAATGGCAAATTCAACTTTACTGCGAAACGAGAACGATTGCGAATCGCGAGCCAAAAGTTTAAAATGCATCTCATGGGGCACCGCAGCTTGCGGAGTCTGATAACTAGTTTCCATTCTGTTCAACGTCATTGAACTTGAAGGTCGATCAAGGGCATCATAGTTAGACTTTCCCAAGTGCTTTGCAATTTTTTTAATTTTTATTTCGTGTTTGTTACAGAATTGAGTTTAACAGTAGGAATCAACTTGTAGTTACTTGATTACAGTTTATTTGAGTTGACGTGAGTTAGTGAAATTGGACTTTGATCGGACACAGCCTGGTAACCTCCCCTTCTAATTCGTACGTAATCAGTTCACTTGTCCACCGTAAATCTCGCTGGCTGTATTACAGTTACGTACAGACGTTTCGAAAATGTTACGCTGTGGCTGCTTACGAATTTTAGGAAATGTTTACCGCCTCGCAAGATCCAAGTTGACTCAAACTGTACACATTCCCCAGTAAGACTGATATATTTTTTACCTTACTTTTAATAATTGCCGCGTTCTGTCGTCCAGAATATTGTAAATTCCGTTGTTGCGCAACGTTGTACAAAGTAGAACTCAGTTCTACTTTTCGCAACGCGTTGCAGCAACTTGCAACGCTCCAGCAACTTGTCTCGCAATTTTTGCCTCGGCGCGATCAAAAGCGCATCTGCGCTTCCTTATAATTATTCAAATTCCGCCGTGTTGACGTGTGGAATTTACAGCGCGCCAATCACAATTTCTTCTCAACTTTCCTCGACATAAATTGTTGCAACTTGCTGAGATTGCGTTGCACAGTGTAGCACCCCACCTCCGCAACTGCAACGAAAAATTTTCAACCGTGGCGAGACAAGTTGCTGAAAAAATTGCACAGTGTAACAGCGCCTTAACACTAATGTACTTGTACTCCTTTAGATGTTTTGCACGCTAGTGTCTTAGCTGTGTCCTGCGACGTCTGCTTCCCTGGTTGTTTCCTTCACCATTTAAGGCTTGCGCTGAGCGGCAAGTGAGGCCTTGATAAAAGGGAACTCATGAATACCTCATTTACCATTTCACTGCTGTTTGAGGTAAAGTTGTACTATTGTGCAAGATTAATCAGATTTAGAATAATAACCCTGTCACAAGAAAGAACACATCTAAATTAGTATCAAATAATCCAAGTTCCAGCACGATTGGCCGATCAGAAACTGAATAGCGAGCAAGAACAGTAAGAGACTTCAGGTTGGAATGGGGTACATTCCATAATGCTGCCAATGCACAAACGTGCCTCGGGAGGAAATATGTTAGCACTAAAGTATTCCTTGTGGATTATGTCCAGGTTGCATTTTTCTCCGTTCCAAAATTGGCACTTGTGCAAAATCTTTGGTAGAAAAATTGGTTTTATTTGCGATAACGTTTGTGTATAAAACTGATTCTTGTGTGAAAGTCTGTGGAGACCATTTTAAAACGAAGGGTGAAGGGCATTCCGAAAACAGCCACAAGCGTGCTTTAGTAAATGGAAAAGTTGCGTTCAGAGCCAAGTGTCACTGATAAATATCTCTAGTCATACAATATCTTACCCTGTAAACTGACAAACATTTTGACTAACTAGAAAAAAGTATCATGATATCTTGGGTCGATATTTTTGTTGTCGTTCTCGTTGTCGTTGTTGTCGATGTTGTTGTTGTTGTTGGTGGTGGTGGTGGTGAGACGGCAGCGGTGGTAGTACTTCATGATAGACATGATGAAACTCGCCCATAGTATAACTCGTCAGCAATTTTATGTTCACCGGCACATTTGTTGCTGTGCAGATAACAGCTACACTATAACGTAAGCACCACTGGAAATATCTTGGTATGTAATGTATTGCTCTTTTAAGAGCTGGGTGTGTTTTTTAACAATAACGTAAGAGTCTCGGATAGCGGAATAAGTGTTTCAAAGCTATCGTAACTTGTTAGCCAAATGTTAAAATAATGGTTTCACAAAAAATTGACAATTAAAACAGAAATTGCTGTTGTTTGGTGCTTTGGTATCACCCGCTCCTTTCAAAGTCCCGAAAGAATTGTCAAACTGTCAGTGTAACGAAGCTGTCTCCATGCATGCAATCGGCCATTGTAAGAAGAATAACCATTTTTTCGGAAAATGCTTATTTTTGGTCTAACGTCAGAATCGTTTGAAACTTTTAGGAAACCTTAAGGTGAAGTAATACGGGCTTCGCACGCAACTTGTTCTTCAACAAAGGTTCGTGTTGCGAGTTGCGGCGGCATGTTGCAAAAATGGAAGTCGAGTCTACGAAATTTTGTTGCGTACGTAGGTAGTAATGCGTGCAACATAGGCCGCAACTTGCTACGCAACTTTGTCGCACGACGAGTTGCGAGAAAATGTTGCCCGTATTACTTTATCACCTTTAGGGTGCCTCCGGAGTTTCATTGGGCGCACTCGTCCATGATAAACTTTGGATCATAACTTTTTTGGCTTTTATGCGATTCCTATAAAACTTTGAGAAACGTTGCAGCTATCATTCAGCAATAATATGACAGAAATCAAGAAATAATCAACCAGCTTGCAAAAAAAAAAAGGAAAAAACAAATCGCGCCGTTGGGGAGAGTTGTCCGGATCCCAAGCCAGTTCGAGGGGCAACCCTTGCCTAACACCCGTCCACACTCACCGAACGGGGAGAGATAATTCGGCCCCCAAGCCATGGTGAATTATCCCTAAATCCGAAGAGCGCTTAAATGCTAAGCCGACTTATTAATTATATGCACCGAATCAGATATATATAGTTTCAGGCAAGAGGCCCCTCATCCATATGGGATGTTCCTTTTTCGTCGTTCCTTTCTTTATGAATAATAATTCCACAGTCCTGTTGTTATAACCGGTTTAGCTATTTCTATATCCCCGAACCACTTATCCGACATTAAACTCAAGGTTAGTCAGTAAGGCCTGTTATAGCAACCTTGGGGCTCGGCGCATGCGCAACAGTACATGTAATTTTTCATGGTGAGGCCGTGGCCAATCTCGTACCCAGACTCTTCCAGATTGAACATTGGACAACTGTTTTTTTTTTTGTTTGTTTGTTTGTTTTTTTTGTTTTTTGTTTTGAGACGATTACTAACAACTTTTCAGCTTCGGCTTCATTAGTTTTACCGACAGTACCGAGATTTTTTCGACAGCTATCAAAATCTATCAAATTTCTCTTGATCACGCCCATTCGTTTGAATCCACGAGGAAACAGTTCTTCTCCCTCTTTTTTGTTTTTTGTTTTTTTTTTTTTTAATTCTGTTCTTCGGTTATCCTTGTATTTAGAATGGAAACCCCGGTACGCCTTCAAACAATACTCTGATCGTGGAACTAACAAAGTGCCTGGGACTGGAAAAATGTGTTCGTTATTGGCCGAAGTAGACCTCTGGGACCAAGTTACACATTCGAGCTCACGATCGCAATTTTGAACTTTAAAGAGTTCGAAGTTTAAGAGTAACGAACGCAAGTTTCGGGGCTAAAGCAGCGAATGGCAAGTTCAACTGTACTGCGAAGCGAGAACGATTGCGAACCGCGAGCGCGGAGTCTGATAACTAGTTTCCATTCTGCTCAACGTCATTGAACTTGAAGGTCATTCAAGGGCATCAATAATTAGACTTTTCCAAGTGCTTTGCAATTCTTTTAATTTTTATTTCGTGTTTGTTACAGAATTAAGTTTAACAGTAGGAATCAACTTGTAGTTACTTGATTACAGTTTATTTGAGTTGACGTGAGTTAGTGAAATTGGACTTTGATCGGACACAGCCTGGTAACCTCCCCTTCTAATTCATACGTAATCAGTTCACTTGTCCACCGCAAATCTCGCTGGCTGTATTACAGTTACGTACAGACGTTTTCGAAGATGTTACGCTGTGGCTGCTTACGAATTTCAGGAAATGTTTACCGCCTCGCAAGATCCAAGTTGAATCAAACTGTACACCTTCCCCGGTAAGACTGTTTTTAATTTGCCTTACTTTTAATAGTTGCCGCGTTCTGTCGTCAGAATGTTGTCTTTTTGTGTTTTAAAATTCCTTTCGCGGGATCGTGTAATCTTGAACGTAAATGGCTGCTGGTACAGTAGGAGATGTATTTCATTCTGCCAGTCACAAATGAATCAAGTCATATTAAAAGTGTCCGCTCTTTCAAATTCGAAAGTGTATAAAAGCCTGTAATATATTTTGGTATGTGTGACTGGATATAGTAGTACCTTAATTTACTGAAAGACTTGTTTCTTGTGAACTTTTAAAGCTCGACATATCCGTCTGTATTCGCTTTATTCTCCTTGCAGCTAAGCTTTTATCGCTTAACATTTATACATGGCATACATATGGTCCTGAATGTCAAAATGTTAGATGAGCCACATTATATTGATGTTTACTTGACGTGTATGTACCAGATCTGTCAAAGTTTGCTGCTGACTTTTAGATCATGCTGGATCATTCAGTTTAGACTAATCCCTCGCCTCACTCCCAGGCTTCCCTTTCCTTTCCCATGGGAGAGGAGGGGGGTAGGTAGGGTGCTCCTTTGCTATGTGTACTGCTGGTCACTTTGTGCAGTGTCTTGACAGGGTTGTCTTTTCATGGTGATGGTGTTAGAAAAGAAATTTTGAATGTTCTTCTGTTGCTATTCATAAGAGAAGTAAATAAACAATAAACTACTTTTGGCGAGGAAATATGCACGGATAATTGTCTGAGGATATTATCTGTTCTGAGAAGCGAACAGTTGCCCGAGAGCGAAGCTCGAGGGCAACTGTGAGCTTCTCGGAACAGATAATGTCCGAGGACAATTATCCGTGCATATTTCCGAAGCCAAAAAGTAGTTTATTGTCTTTATTATCCTTCAAATATTTCCTCTCGCATTGCAAATAACGGCGCAGAAACTGAAGCTTTTTGGTGCTTTCTGGAACTGCATTTTCGACCAATAAATTGATGTCCTCCTCAGTAGTCATCTTGTAATGATTTTTGTGACTAAATAAATAGAACTGTGTTCAGATATTGTCAATAAACAGCGTTAGTTTGCCAGGCGGGGGTTATTCGCTGATAACATCCGCTCACGAGCGGACGTTATTCAGTCACGTGTCACGATTCTACCAATCATGCGTGGGGGGAAATATTTGATGGGTCATAAACTGCAATATTTCTCTTTCCATACTCCCCTGTAAAATATAAAAAGTTGTTGTAAAGGGGGGCTCACTGCTTCTTACTTTTCTGGGGGAGGGGAAGCAGAGCAGAATTTATTGGCAATGGTAATGACTGTGACAATTTTGAAATTTTGATCAAAGTTCTGTGCTATATGTTCATCAGGTTGTCAGCTGCTGTATCTCTTAGGGATCAAAGATGCTCATATGCCACACAAGCTGAGGTTAAGTAGATTTACAGGGTTTCATAGTGTGCCTAGACATACATGTGTATGGTTTCAGGGTCCTCCCATTTTTTAATGTGAGTCATTTGATTTGAATGTGGTGTGGCACTTGATAATATATATACACCCTATTCAAAAACACTAGACCACTGACTTTTTTTCCTTCTTGAATCTCTATTTTATATATTCCATTTGGACATCTTTTAGGAGTCTGGTTCATTTGCAATGGCTTTGTTTAAAGGCCAGCTAAAGACAGATCAAGTGTTCCCCTACCCAGAAGGTATGCAGACCACAGTATATAATAAACTCTCTCCTTTTCTGGGCAAAGGTCATATGCATGAGTGAATAGTTAAACATAATTTGAAACCTTGAGTGAATTTAAAATGTAAAATGATCATCGTCTGTGCATTTGTCCATCTGTTTGAAACTGACTTGTTTTTTGTTGCTCTGGTAGTGTTATCTGAAGAACAGCAAGAAAATCTCATGGCTTATGTGGATCCTGTGACAAAGTTTTTTGAGGTATACAGTGTAGAGTGTTGTGTAGTACCATAAACCCAGGGATCATGGGATGGTGGGAGGGTTATCTTTACTTATTATTAGGGGGACCTATGATACTTAAAATATTAGCTCAATTTACTTGCATAATTGGACTGTCCAACTTTTTACAACATGGTCCCCCACAAGATATATGATCTAAATTAAGATCTATTAAATTCACAGGAATGTAATGATGCTCAGAAAAACGATGAAATGGAAGGAGTTCCAGATGACACAACACAAGGCCTAAAGGAGATGGGAGCATTTGGACTACAGGTGAGAAACAGTCTAAAAAGACATTTGCACCAAAGAAAAGAAAACTATTATTTGTCTGCTCTGAGATTGAAGACCAAAATGAATCTCTTTGTTCTGTCCTCTTTTTATATGTACTTGTAAGCATTCCATACAAAATGTTTTCACACAATCTATGATAGTGACCTGTTACTCTGGAATTCAAGAAACTATTTATCTTCTCTCTTGCTTCGCTCAGCTGAAGATAAATTACTGTTATTTTTTCAGGTTCCTGTGGAACAGGGTGGTCTAGGGTTAACAAATACTCAGGTAAAGCTCTAAATTTTGTGGTTATAGAGCACAAACAAGAATGTATTCATATTTTACTCCCAAGAAAAATTGGCACTTATTGTCACTAATATGTTCACTAGATATGATATGAACTGTTGGGTGACCTCAAATCATCAAGATAGATTTCTCAAGCTCCTATAATTATCCTAAGTTAATTTTTTCTGAAAAGAGGACCTTAAATCCCACTTCAAGAACAGGACCAGCCTGTTGGGAGGAAGCTGTCTTTGTATTTTGTCTTTACTGTCTATGGTAATATTTTTTTTATTTTCCCTCCTAGTATGCAAGACTTGTTGAAATTGTAGGAGCTGATGATTTGGCTATTGGAATTTTTCTTGGGGCCCACCAGTCTATTGGATTCAAAGGCATCCTTCTGTATGGAAACAAGGTAAAACATGTCATTACATGTATATGTAGAAATGAACTGAGCCACTGTTAGCTATAATATGTAGTTTTATTTACATTCCCTTTTTTATGTAGTTTTTTCTCAAAGTACAAAAAATTCTATGAAATTAGATGATCATTATCTTCAAGTGATGATTCTGATATTTCAGAGAGTAAAACATAGTACAACTATTTCTTAAAACCTTGTGAAACTAATTTTGTTAACAATATTTTGTCACAGGAACAAAAAGACAAGTACTTACCACAGGTACTGTTTATTTATAGCTCTTTTGTCTATAATTGGGCACAAAACTGTTCTCTTTGATGCACAAGTTTTCTCTCTTCTTTTTTCCTTCTTGTTTGTTTGCAGCTTGCAACAGCTGAAAAGTATGCAGCATACTGCCTCACGGAGCCCACAAGTGGTTCAGATGCTGCGGTATGTTGAACTGAAAGCAAGTTGAGTCCAGTCTCAGTTTAGGCCATGTTTAAATTTCATCTGAATACTGAAAATATTTAAGAAACAATATTTTATTCACTTGCCCTTTCTTCTCATATAAACATACATGGACTCTGCTCAACAGCATTTTGCTTTAGAGTGGCTTATTTCAGGAATTGGAAGTTTCTAAGTTGAGCCAAATTTGCCTTGGCAGTGAAATTTGAAGAGGTTTTACCTGTAACAGTAGTGTGATAACAGGTACACATTGTTATTTGCATCTACAGTCTATCAGAACCCGAGCAGAACTGAGTGAAGACGGCAAACATTACATCTTAAATGGCGGCAAGATCTGGTGAGATGATTGTCTGTGACTCAAGTGTTTTTGTTCAGAGTTGTCATTTTGTGATTTTTCTCTTTTCTCTCTCTTTTCTAAATAGGATAAGCAATGGTGGAATAGCTGATGTCTTTACAGTCTTTGCCAAGGTTAGTTAGAGTTCAGTGCTCAGTGTGTATGTACAGTATATTGTACCTGCATTTAAGCCTGATATTCACAAGCTACACAAACACAAGTACAAGAGAAAAAGAGAGATGCAATCACAAGTACAAGCACAGGAAATGTGCATCAAGTGAAAACTGGCGGTGCAATTACAAATGCAAGCACACTCCAGGAGATATGCATGAAATGAAAATGAGCGATGCAACCTGAGTCGCAAGCACAAGGGATATTTATCAAGTGAAAATGAGTAATGCAATCACAGGCACAAGCACAAGAGATGTCTGTGTCTCAAGAATAATCGACAGGTGCAAGCACAACCTTTTCTATTTTTGTGCTTGCACTTGCACTACTTGTGAAAACCAGGGTAAACCGATACGAACGTTTGTTTGCTTAGACTGCCATCAAAGATCCTAAAACTGGAGAAACAAAGGACAAAATCACAGCTTTTATTGTGGAAAGAGGCTTTGGAGGAGTTGAAACGTAAGTTACTTCTTGGAATGTGATGCTCCCCATATTTGCAAAACTTGACGTAAAACGTTTTTGCCGTCAATTTCCACATGTTTAGTGTAAATTTATGGTATATTTTCATGGTACAGAGGACCACCAGAAAAGAAGATGGGAATAAAAGCCTCCAACACTGCAGAGGTGAGTGAGTTCTGCATTCCACATACAATGTTGCATAAGTGAGGTGAGGAAGCGTTATGGTGAAACTTTTGAAAAAATTTTGATGACAGCGGTTGGTGAAATTTTTTTGAAAAATTTGAAGACTGCAGGGCGGTTAAATATTTTGGAAAATTATGATGACCATGGGGTGGTGAATTGTTTTAGAAAATTTTGATGACCGCAAAGTGATGATTTTTTTTTTTTAACATTTTGATGACTGCAGGGTGGTGACATTTTTTTGAAAATTTTGATGATCGCGGGGTGGTGAAATTTTGTGGAAAATTTTGATGACCGCGGGGTGGTGAAATTTGTTGAAAAATTTTGATGGTCGCTGGGTGGAGAAAATTTTTTGGAAAATTTTGATGACCGCTAGGTGGTGAAAAAATTTGATGACCGCAGGGAGCACCTTTCCAAATACAGTTGTCACTTACAGAATACGCTGAGTGTATTTGCGTTTATTTTCTTTGAGGTCCATTTTGATAACGTCAAAGTACCGCTGGAAAACGTGTTGGGTGGTAAGTATCGCACATAATACTGCGGAAATACCGTCACTTCCGTTGATCATCGTTCATCTCTATCTATCTCGTGTGTAAGCCCCGTTTCTCTTGTGCACAGTTTATATTTTTGAACTAACTTAATTGAAGCACCTGAATCCATAGTCTTGTGTAGTGACCGCCGACTCAAAAATACCAGGGCCGGGGACTCCTATATATAAAAGGACGGGGGTGCTCGTCATACCTCGTAGGGGTCAAAATCATGGGCTTTGGTACCGCTTAGGGTCCCCAACATCAAACCCTGACATTTTTGAGTGACGTCGTACTGTTAATGGGTGGGGTGTCGAAACTACGAACATCCAAACCTTAAATTTTTGGTATGCTTTTATTGGTACCTTAGGGATGAAAATAACTCGAGCCACACCCAACTTTAGTGCCCCTTAGGGGTCAAAATGAAAATTACCGACGAGCATTTCCATCCTTTTTATGTCCCCCGGGGGCAAAGATAAGGTTATCGCACGGCCGAAAAACGTATTTCCGTGGTGTCATTTTATATCAAATATCATTTACAAACAGCACGTGATCAGGGTTCATTCGCTGCTTCAACTTTTAGGTGTTGGTAATGGATTCAAAGTTGCAATGAATATTCTAAACAATGGTCGCTTTGGAATGGCCGCTGCTCTCGGTGGAACGATGAAAAGTCTTATAGTTAAAGCTGTAAGTAAGAGATAATTTGTTGAAACTGGAGTGCATCGACGCCATTGATAATGACGATGGTGGTGATGACGATGATAATTTTGATAATGATAGTGGTGGTGACGGTGGCGATGATAATGATAATCATGTAGATCATGACAATGATGATGATGATGATGGTGATGATGATGATGATGATAATAATGATGACGATGATGACGATGACGATGATGATGATGATGATAATGATGACGATGATGATGATGATGATGATGATGATAATGATGACGATGACGATGATGATGATGATGATAATGATGACGATGATGATGATGATGATGATAATAATGATGACGATGATGATGATGACGATGATGATGATGATGATGATGATGATGATGATGATGATGATGATGATGATGATGATGATGATGATGATGATGATGATGATGATGATGATGATGATGATGATAATGATGATGATGATAATGATGACGATGATGACGATGATAATGATGATGATGATGATGATGGTGATGGTGATGATGATAATGATAATGATAATGATGATGATGACGATGACGATGATGTTGGAGATGGTGATGGAGACAATGATGACGATGAAGTCGGATATGTTGATGGAGATGTTGATGAAGATGACTGTTTATTTGTAGGCTGACCACGCACAGAATCGTACTCAGTTTGGCCAAAAAATCGAACAGTATGGAGTCATTCAGGAAAAGCTTGCAAGGATGACGATGTACCACTACGTAACTGAGGTTTGAATCAAATTGAAGTCACAATGTGAATCCTTATAATCGTTTCTTCTTACACAGCGTAAACTGCTTTTTAAAACAAAGTTCCTGCTGTTTACAGTCGATGGCCTTCATGCTTAGTGGAAACATGGATCAAGGTGCGACAGACTTTCAAGTCGAAGCAGCCATCAGCAAAGTGTTCGCATCGGTGAGGGACATGATTCCTCTTGTGTTGTTCACTGTCCTGTCATTTGCAATTGCGCGGTGTTTTAAGTGTTTACTTTGACATTTTTAAGAAACCTGTTTTACTGAACTTCTGTCGCACTTTTGTTTTATACCAGGAAGCGGCGTGGTTTGTTGCAGATGAATGCATTCAAATTCTGGGAGGCATGGGCTACATGAAGGTACTGCCCTGTTCAGTATCCTCTTCCTCAGAAAGACAGACAGACAGACATAATTAGATAAATAAAGTAACTCGTGCTCCGACGAGGGGCTAACGCTCTAAGCGTCTGCTTGTTTGGTTTTTCTTGTCAGGACTGCGGGGCTGAACGTGTGATGAGGGATTTACGAATCTTCCGCATATTCGAAGGAACCAATGACATCCTGAGACTAATGGTCTCTTTGACGGGAATACAGGTATGTCTGGTTTACAATGTCTGCTTTTCATTGGTGCAAACTTGTTTGCGGTTTCTTTTGGTTTTTTTGTTGCCTTCTTGTTGTTTTCATCTTTTTGTCCCTCACTGTCTTCTTTCTTTGTGTCAGCCTCGTCACACCTCCCATTTCCGTAACTCCTTTTCATGTCCCTTATGTGGATAATGATTTATACGTGCTAAAACTCATACGTCCAGTATAATGCTTCAATATCCAATATTCGCCGTGTACTCAGATGAGAGACTCAGTATATGGTGCGTTGGCCGCTGTCATTGCTGCTGTTTCGTCGTACAACCTGTAAACTCGAATCTTTATCCACATGATTTACTCATTCTTACATGAGCACTACTACTCTCGTTTATTTAACGTTGCTCCTTTTCCTTTCCCTTATTCGCCTACTCTTTTTTTTTAGGGAGCAGGAAAGCACTTACAAGGTCTGCAGAAGGCTCTCAAAAATCCAGCTGGCAATCTTGGTTTGTTTCTGTCCGAGGGCATAAAGAGAGGAAAGAGGTACAGTTTTGTTCAACGATATCCATTTCTTTCAGTGAACAGTTTCTCAGGTTTGCGCGCCAAAATTGTTTGACAAACTAAGTTACAAGCGAATGTATCGACCTTTGTAGCCACCAAGCCTCGATTGCGCGCGCAACCGGTCGCTCGTGCGTCGCCCGGCGTATGGTCCAATGAAAGTGTCCCGCGCGCAGGTCACAGCGATTCTGTTTTAGCGTACGGGATAAACCTGCTTCTTGTTGCAGCTCCACAATCCTTGGTTGAAATTTCCCTTGTTTGTTTACAGAGCTGCAGGGCTGAGTTCAGGCCCGTCCTTGGCAGAACATGTTCATCGCGATCTGGCGCCATCAGCGACACAGGTGAATAGTTTGACTCTGATCCATCTTGATGCTTGAACTGGTTAACCGCCGTGTGCAGCTTGATTATTAGGCTGGTCGGAACCAGAACTCTAACGAAGGACAACGTCCCCTGTGCACCAACACTCGTGTCCTCAGATGACAAAATCAAGTTTTGATATTTTCCTTTTACAGGCGTCGCAAGCGATAGAACTCTTTGGTGCCAGTGTGGAGAAACTTCTCATCAAACACGGAAAGAAGATTGTCGGTAAGGACTGCGCTGAGTTAACCTGCGATCAAGCCTTCCTTTCCCCTCCCCGGTGGCGAAAAACACGAAAACAATAGTTGGCCGTGAGAGACTAGGGAGGGGATTTTTCTTTCCCAACAATTCCCTCCCCAGTCTCTCACGGCCAACTATATTTTTCGCGTTTTTCGCCACCGGAGAGGGGAAAGGAGGGCCTGATCGCAGGTTAGCGCTGAGTTATCATCCATGCCACTCGTATGGAAGAAACGCAATACTCAGTATAATACAGTGTGGGACACGGTTTTTCTCTGTCAGCCGTCTTAATGACTAATCTCTTCAAATTCAGATCAACAGTTTTTGCTAAAGAGACTGGCTGACGCGACCATAGACCTCTATGGGATGATTGCCGTACTCTCCAGGTAACATTTGACATAATAGTGTACATACTTTATAGCCTGGGATTATATCACGATTTTACCGAGTCCGTATTTCTATCTTTCAGAACTTCCCGATCGTTACAGAATAATCTGAGCAGTGCACAACACGAAACTCTCATATGCAGCTTGTTTTGTGACGAGGTCAGTAAAATGTGTCCCTGAAGAGAAAGCTGAATTGGCAGTGAGTTGTTATTGACAGACAAGGTAGTAATGTGTGATGTTATCGTTGCAGGCCTTCGACCGAATTAAGTTGAATCTGAACTCACTTCACGACTCGAGGAAAGTTGCGAACGACACAAAGATGGCGCGAATAGCTGCAGACGTGGTCACTCAGCAGGCGACAGTGGCCGAGCATCCGCTTGGATTTTAGTTTCACACGCAACTGGGGACTCCAGTGAAAACTGAATGTAAAATTACCGAACACGAAGTTAATGAATAACCAGAGTCAACTTCAGCAGAATAGTCTGTCTTTGTTGTAACTTTTCATATCAAAAAGCTCCCCGATATTTACTATATCGTGAATTTCTGTCTGTATTAATAGCTCGAGATACGTAATTCATTCTAACCTGATTTGTGTATCAGTATAATAACTATCGCGATAACTATGAAAGTGACCAGTGACGAGGAAATGTTACATTTTTAAACAGTCTGTAAAATTTGCCATGAAGGACGTGTATTTCATGAGTGAGTGAAGCTGAGCTGGAAAGTGGGCAGACCCAACTCTTTTTCTAATGTATTGTGTAAATATGATGCTGTCACACTTGGCTTGGATGTGTAGCTGGCTACAGCGTTTGTTGCTGGCACAGTAACTTCAATACTAAATTAAAGGAGCGAACAAAAATCAAACCAACAATCTGTTTGTCATTTGGTGGTGCTAGACAGAACACTGCTTGAGGTACAGCAAAAGGAGCACGTTAATACACACACCGAGAGATTTAGGGTGCGTTCCGGAATAGACCCAATCGAACGCGCCCTTAGGCCCTGTTCACATTGAAGAAGGGCACCTGCCTGGAAGGGTCAGAAGAAAGTTGTCTCAGCTCCATGTGAACAGGGCCTTAATCTCCTCAATTCCCCTCCGTACAGTGGTTCTTGTAGTTTATATATTGTAGGAAGAGGCACTGTTTTATGCCGGAAAAGCTGAGTTGTTTTAACATTAAAATATGGAAAAATGAAATGTTCAACTCAGACTCCGAGAACTTTCTTGCCACCACTCCTGAGCAAAAGTGAGGATGGAGTGAGTTATATGAAAAATCTCAACTTTTCTCAAAAGTTACACGTTTGCCTCGACAAGGGTGAGAACGTTATGTGGCATCTAACGACGTTTTGTGACAACATCGGGTCCTTTGTTTTGTTTTACGAACACATCGGGCAAGTTGGCTCACCGGCCACCGAGAAAAATATCTCAGTTTGCTTACTTCGATTCCACACTGAATAAGTTAGTTCCTACGCAACTTTATCCACGCAAAAAAGAGAGCATATATTGTAAGGCTTAAAGACAGACAGACAGACAGTTTTATCTATACCAAAAATTGAAATGAGTTAGTTATACTAAAGATGTATTAAGACTACCAAGGTAATGGTTACCTAGATATAACTCTAAAACTAATCGAGCTAGGTAACACTACTTAAGTTAATTGTAAATAAGGAAAAGTCAGCCATATATTTAGTAGTACAGTCAATATAAGTAGGAGAGCCTAATATCTACACACACATACACGCACGGGTTGCTGGCACCCACACCCATGCACACACACACGCTTAAGTAATAATATAAATAAATAAATAAATAAATAAATAAATAAACAAATAAACAAATAGAAAAAGCAGTTAAATTTCACAGTCAGAGGATTAATAGGAGACGATAAAGGAAGTTTTCAAATAATTTTTGAAATTCACATAGCTTAATGTTTTAGACTGATGGTCAAGTGAGTTCCAGACTTTGGGTCCTTGGTATCGTATATTATACTTGCCATAAGTTAGTTCGTATTTGAGGAACAAAGAAAGATAACTTGGAAGCTAGTCTTGTATTATGTAAGTGAACCTTGCTTGCAGATTGAAGAAATCAGTGAATACAATAATTGGAAGGTTTTTGGAATGGAATATGTACGTGAACAAAGCAATGTAGAGAAATACCAGGTCTTTAAATTTTAAGATTTCTAACTTCTTAAAGAGTGGGCTAGAGTGCTCATCAAACTTTGATCGAGTAATGATTCTAATTGTCTTCTTTTGTAGAATTGAGGTATGATGGATAGTATTCTCGTATGTAACACCCCAGACCATTACCCCATAGGTTAGAAATGGATAAACGAGGGAATAGTACAACTGTGATAGCGTCTCAGTGTTTAGGTACCATCTTAACTTAGATAGTATGCCAATGCCTCTTGTAATTTTTTTTTTTTTCATATCTTTTGAACATGACATTTCCAATTTAAATTGCTATCTAGTTGGACTCCAAGGTATTTTGTAATCTTTATATGCGTTAATCTCCTATGATATATTGTTATAATTGGATGGTAGTTAGGTTTCTTCTGGTATGAATGAAAGATGACAAAGTTGGATGAGAGTTTATTTACAGTGAGCCAGTCATTTACTCTGATTAGCTCTTGGTTTATAACTTGTTGTATGTTAAGTAAGCTTTTGTTGGCATAAAATAAGTTTGAATCATCAGCAAACAGATGTGTATCAAGGATTTCAGAGCAATTAGGAAAGTCATTTATATATAGCAAAAACAAAAGGGGACCCTACTGATCCTTGGGGTACACCACAAACAATCTGTCTCTGGACTGAGGTTACATTTCCTTTTGTATAAGAAAGTATAAGTACTAAAACCAATCATTCGTGTATCTATTTATTCGACAGCGAAAAAAGGAATCTAGTACTAAGTCAGTTTCACTGCAGGCTCAGACAACAGCGGGGGCACTCTAAGTGGTCAAAGCTGTTACTAGTAGGCTGTAAGTGTATGAAAAACAAACAAGTAGTACAAATCAAAGCAGCAAGGCAGCTGTAAGCTCGCGAATTTGTAAAAAGGACTTTTTTTGCGGAAGTAGCTATTTTTAGAACTGGCTCATCTGACCACTTCGTGGTGAACGCGGGCTAAAATAGTGTTTTATAATAATTGAGAGAAAAGAATTATCGACGCGGATTCACGGGTCACGCGACCGCAGCACTCTCCAAAATAACAGATTGTACCTTTTTGGCTCCAGAACTAAAAAGAGCATACCTGAATTAGTCCAGATGCCAATTTTGGATTGTCTAGGCTTCATTTTGGCGAAGCAGCGGCAATTTGTTTTTTTAAGATTTGATAAGAGTTTGTATGCGGCCGCCATGTTGGTCGAACTCGGAACACGAAATGAAGTTGATCTGTGACTCAGCTTGATGTTTAGTTACTTCACATCTTTCGCAGTGCCAATTTTAAAATGTTTCGTGAAGGACCGATTTTAGTCGGCCACGCGCGCGTACACGGCTTTGTTGTCACGGTATTCAAACGTCCATAGCTCCCGATAGATATTTTGTATCGACTCAGAATTTAGTTAGAATTTATTTAATAAAGTCTTAAGGCATGATAGTCTTGAACACATCAATGTATTGGACTTATAGAATACGTTACTTTTACGATGGCTTTTTATGACGTCACACGCAAACCAAGAATTCAAATACCTGACTAAAAATTTGCATACTGTATGAACTTGTAAACATTCACCGGAAATGGATATTTTTGGCTTTTTTAAAGCCGAGATTTAATATCTTTCGGCCTAGTATCTTCCAAGCCGTATTTACTGTCACTACAGACATTTTGGCGGATACTAAACCAACGGCTTCTGATTTGTTTGCGATAACGCCATTGGTGCCACTGATTGTTTGACCTTCATGGCACCGCGCCAAAATGTCGCAATAACAACGCAAAACACAACAGAGTGAAACACAACCAAGCTCAGAATCAATGGCCAAACAAACTTTGAACGCATGACAAACCTTCAAAATGAGAACAGGTTCCGAACAAAAATATGGTCGCAACAACTACATCTTACTTTTAAACTGCGTTGTTCGACACACCTGTTACGCGACCTTCATCATGCCCAAATTTGGAAAACCGCAACTGCTTTATTTGGAAATCCATTGTTGACAACAGAGGGAATAGGGAAGCAGGGAAGTAGGGAAGTAGGGAAGGGAAAGTGACTACTATACCTCGCAAATCCCACAAAGTGGGATTCGCGAGCTAAAAGTGGCTCTTCAGGCTCGAGGAAAGCAGGGAAACTACAAATAGCAGGAGTTAATGGGTTTACAGTTTCCAGAACATGTTACAGTGAAACCCCGATTTAACGAAGTCCCTGATTTAACGCACAATATTTTTTGAGCCTGGCCAGAATTACAATAAAATGTCTGGAAAAGAACCCCGATTTAACGCGGAAGTACCAGATATAATGAACACAATTTATAGGAAGCCGAAATGTTAAATCTGTCCTGATATAACGAATATATGTCATCACGCCACAGAAGATGAATAATCGACTTCAGTACAATCTTCTTATTCTCTAATTAAGTTGTCAGCCGTCTACATGCTGTCACGTCATCAGACCGTGTTGGCTGCCTGTGGTTTTCCAAATTACTGCAATACTTCACACAAAATTGAGTTCTTGGTCATTTGCAAAGTCAACCAATCATTGTGAAGAATTCTGTAATTGCTTCTTCGAGATAATGAATTTCCTAATCCTATCTTCTATTTGTACTAAAAAATCTACAGTGTCTTTTTCCTTTAGTAAATGAGAATAGGTATTGGACAGTCTATGAAGGTGCAGCTCAACGTCCTGAATATAACGAACACACTTCATTTGGTCGGCTTTTTCTGCGAGTGAAGGTTGTGCATTCATTTTGTCCATTAGCTGTTTAAAATTCAGAAAGTCTGTGATAACACCACTCTGTATTAGGTGCAGAAGGGTGCGTACTGCATGCAGCATGTTGACATGCAGAGCGTTCTTGTCCTGAAAGTCAATGGAGGATGAAACATGCTGGGGTACATGTTTGAGCCAAAGATTCTCAACTAAATTCTGGAACCCTTCGCTCCCTTTACCACTCCGAAATTCATGGCTGAGTACAGTCAGACTGTCGAAAACTACACTTTTGATGCTCGGTTTGTATGTTCTGTCCTCGTAGCGGCATCTGAACGTTGACAAATCAACCGGACATAACCGGAGCTCGTTTATGTATGGAATACGTTCAACCACGTTATTCTCGTTGTACTCGTCGCAATTCAAACTTTGACCAAAGTATGCCAAGACTGTCAAAATGGGCTCACGATTCGCTCCTGTGACAAAGGAAGCTGACATTTTCCCTAAGTCAACTATTAATGGCGCCATGTCTTCACTGATGTTTTTCGGGCAAACTACTTTGAGGGGTAGCTTGATGCGAAAAGTCCGGAAGAGTTTACAAATTGCATCTAAATCTTGATAAAGTTTTTCGAGCATGGGAGTCTTAAAGTGCTCAAAGTGTTCTCTTTGGCACATGTACCTCAACACGTCAAGGCCAGTTACGCAGAGATTTGCCCCGCGAAAAATCAATATTTTCTCGAAGGTCTGTTTTGTCTTGCAAATTATATCAGGGATGCCTTTACTTTCAATTTCGCTGTATTCGCTGTGCAGGATTTCTGTGATTTTTTCTCTTAACTCGCGATCCAGTTGCTCCTGTCGATGTCTGTCTTCGCGCTCCCATTCCTCCTGTCGATGTCTTTCTTCGCGCGCCTGTTGCTCTTCCTTATCCCTTTGTTCGCGCGCCAGTCGCTCTTGGTGATTCCTTGCCTCGCGATCCCGTTCCTCCTGTCGATGTCTTTCTTCGCGCGCCTGTTGCTCTTCCTTATCCCTTTTTTCGCGTTGTCTTTTTTCTTCGTCGTCTTGTTTTTCCCTGTTCTTTATGAAATGGTTCGCCCAGACCATGCCAACAATAAAAGCAATGGTTTGCACAAAAGCGAGAAAAACCTGCGCGGATGTGAGAGAAACAGTCACTATGACCACTTCGGTCCACAAAGAGTGTATGTCTGGTGCACTAGCCTCTTGGGTCGTGTTCTTGGTGTGGTTATTTTCCATTATGATACGGAGGGATCCAATGATCGTAAACAGCAGTCTGGCTTCGATTGATCCTGTCGGTTTCTGTTCCTGTACAAGACAGCGAAAACGACGACAAAAGAAAGCGTACCCTACGAAGCGAAAGCGGAAGCGTAAAGCGCGCGGAGAATGGAGCGAGACAACTTGTCCTTCACATGCACAAACCACAAACAAAATCGACAAAATGTTGTCCAGCGGTTGCAATGCTAAATGTACCAAAGCACTTCGTCCTTCGTTATCTTTTCAGTCGCGCGGGAGACTGGGCCTGGTCAAGAAACCGCTGCTTCGTAAGTTCGCGGTCGGTTGGGTGACATTCCGTGTCAAAGTTGTTCCTATTTCCGGCTAATTTTGAGCTCCCCGTTCCGAAGGAGTACAACCATGCTCAGAAAATGAACAGCGATTCTGCTCATGTGAAGGTTAGTTAATGAACTCTTTCATACTTGTGCCGTCTGGAGCCGAATTAAGTGGTACTATCGACAACGGAAGCCGCTTTATACCAGTGCGAATATCACGCTGTTGTATAATGATATGTTGTTGTGTTTATGTTATTAGGGTCGCGCCGGAGTATGGCACCATCAAATCCTTAGTAGGCTCAAAGCGGAAGAACTGCTGCTCCAAGCACATGCTGACGGAGCTTTCCTTGTTCGAGACAGCGAGACAGTTCAAAATGCGCACGTTTTGTGCCTTCTGTAAGTCCTTCCGGCCTTATCTTCGCAAATGCAGAGCTTTTGTTTTCGGTCTGGTCTTTCCAGTTTGTGTAAGCTCTAACAGATGTCTGGGTGTCAACGTGTTTTTTACTCGGGGCTTTTGGTCCCTTTGTACTGATATGTTCGCCTTCAAATGGGTAAAATGTACCGTATATTTCCTGCATCAGAGCTACATGACTGCACGAAAGTTTGCTTGCAAGTAAAATGAAACTTACACTTTCTAGTTCACTGAGCATTCCTGAACCTTTTTGCACGGATGCTGATTATTTGGAGCTGTGTATATAATCTATATTCTCCGGAATGCTCAGCAATACAATAAATCCAACCCCCCAGGAAGCGGGCGAGATGAGTGTGTCAGGGAGGAGTGGGAGGGGGGGGGGACTAAACGTTTATACTGTAGTTTATATAAACAATAAACTACTTTTGGCGAGGAAATATGCATGGATAATTGTCTGAGGATATTATCTGTTCTGAGAAGCGAACAGTTGCCCGAGAGCGAAGCTCGAGGGCAACTGTGAGCTTCGAGGAACAGATAATGTCCAAGGACAATATTATCCGTGCATATTTCCGAAGCCAAAAGTAGTTTATTGTCTTTATTATCCTTCAAATATTTCCTCTCGCAGCGCAAATAATGGCGTGGGGACTGTGAAGCTTTTTGGTGCTTTCTGGAACTGCTTTTTCGACCAATAAATTGATGTCCTCCTCGGTAGTCATCTCGTAATGGGTTTTTGTGATTAATACATAAAATTGTGTTCGTATATCGTCAATAAACAGCGTTTGTTTGCCAGGCGGGGGTTATTCACTGATAACGGTGATTATTCGGTCACGTGTCATGATTCCACCAATCACGTGTGGGAGGAAATATTTGATGGGTCATAAAACATGGTAATCCAAATTTTTAGCCATTCATCAGCTTGGAATGGAGGAGAATTACTTTTAAAACTTAAATGTATATATTAATCTTCTTAGAGATTTTTCTAAGAAAGAAGATAATGATAATAAGTTGTAAATGATCAGTCATGACCTTAAGAAATAACCCTTGATCCTGGCTTGGTACAATCAGGGACAAAAGTATAGGGACAACTTGCATAATTTATGCACTTTTCCCACCAACTGCTCTTCTCCCACAAATACCTATAGTGTCGTACTCGTACATATTACATGGAATGTTCTCTTGTTTTGGTATGTAACAGGTGTTTGACATGATATATTCTAGAGGCCCTGTTGCAGAGAGGGTTCAGCTGGAATTGATTTATGTAATTCTTAAAGTGTCATAGAGTGGTAAAGTGCTGACGTCATAAAAATATTTTTTCGGAAATAATGGACTTTGCGCAATTCTTCGGAATGGTCTGTCTAAAAAAAAATTCACACAAAAACATTGGCTCTTTAGTGCATTAAACAGCTGAGATATAGGCTTTTGAAGTTCAAATTGCTTCATACTAAACCCTCTTATTTGGTGTTGGTTCCTTTGATTTGAAACCAATGCTAAATAAGAGAGTTTAGTTAAGACTATCTCGAACTTTAAACTTCTCTATCTTCGCTTTCAGTAGGGCAACGATTTGAAATTTTGCATACGTTCTTTCAGCAGTTGTGTATATCGCATGATGTGGATTTGAGGTTTGAATGAAAAAGTTTGCAAAATGATGACATCACACTTTACCACTCTATTGAAATAAAATATTTTTTTGTCAGTCAGTCGTAGATCTGACAATTTGTGTTCACATACTTGTACTGTATATACATTCGAGGGGGTATACAGCTATATAAATGTTAACAATGCATATTGGGTAATTCATTTTCAGTGTCTGCAAAAAGACATAACAGGAAGCACTCATGAAACTTTACTGAGACTATATATTACATTTGGATATTCATTTTATGTGTCTGCATATTTTCAGGTATCAGGGTCGAATGCATCACTACAGGATTTTACCTAATGAACATGGCAAGCTTCATATGAAGGTCAGTTTGTGATTCATTCACCAAATTCCTTCCTAAAAGTTCTATTTTAAATTTTATGGCATCACATGTAAGATGAAAACAAAGATAATATATAATTATATATATATATATACAGTCAATCACGAAAAGGTTGTCCAGTCTAGATATATAAATATACAAATATATCTGTCACGTGACCACCTAAAACTATCGTGTTTTAAACTGGAAACACTCCAAAGGCTCTTGGTTTTACCATTCTAAGGACTAGGAACCATAAAATTATATAAACATGCTGACTTAATGTATTTCTTTGTAGTTATACGGTGTTTTTCAGTGGTCACGTGATAGATATAGTTGCCTAAATATATATTTCAACTGGACAACCTTTTCGGGATTGACTGTATATATATATAATATATATATAATATATATATAATATATATCGATAATATATATATATATATATATATATATATATATATATATATATATATATATATATATATATATATATATATATATATATATATATATATATATATATATATATATATATATATATATATATATTATTATATCAAAATAAAAATTCTGTAGAATTTTCTCAAGTTGAGTGCAGTCAGTGCATTCATGTACAGTACAGTAAATGGCCAGTTTGAGCTCATAGAATGTGCAAAGCAAACACAAGATACACCTTCTTTATTTGTTTTGAATATTTACCAGGCATTTCCAGGTGTGGATATACAGTATTTTGAGAGATTGGATCACTTGGTCACATTCTACAGTCAGCCTGATCAAGGGCTGCCATGTGAGCTCAGAGTCCCAGTTATAGCAGATCCAGAGCTTCCTGACGATGAATCAGGTGGGTGGCAAATCACAGTCATCACACTATATACAGTATTATACACAGTGTATTATGGACAAAGTTAGTGTAAAGTACAATAAGGGGCCACAGATTTGGCCCATGATTATTATTAGATAATTGTACCAAGAGCACAAAAAAGCCCAACTTTTCCCATAATTGTCTTAAGGAGTTGAAGCACAAAATATTTTTGTTACATTTCAATTAAATACTTACACCAGCCTTGCAACTGTTATGCAGGACTTGAAAAGTACCCAGTGGTAATTCTCATGCTGCATGCTGTCATTAAAATATTGAGCTATGCAAGTTGCTATTTCATATTTTAATAGAAGATGAAGATGAGGAAGAGCAAGGGGAAGAGGAGCCAATAGATGCTGTTGATGGAGCATGCAACAATAATATCTATGATACCCTCCCACTCAAGGAAAAGGCAGCAGAAATTGGCACCGATAAGTAAGTGGCATATGGTTTATAAGATTATTGGCATATTGGTTTGGTTCAGTCTGTACTGTGTACACATAAGTCAGATTACTGCAGTGCATGCAGTTGATGGGAGGTATACCAATGGGAGGACTGAGAAATCCATTTTTCCAAGTTTATATTCCTGGCAGCTTAAATTTTGTTCCGAAGGACGGACAATGCTTCATTCAGAGATAAATGTTACAAAACACATCCTATACTGTACTGTATTGTAAGCAGTAAATTTACTTTAATTTATACACTTGTAAATCGCATAAAATGTTACTAGGAGGCCAGAGTTAAATCTTCCATTCCCCTACCCCAGCAAATGCACAACTCAATCAAGCATTGCGTATCTCTGTCTGTGTGTCTGTATAGGGGACAGTAGAAGTTCACAGTAATAAAAGATCAGAGATGATTGAAATTGAGTGGTTTAGGTCTCAAGAATTTCACCCTCAATTTATTGTACTAGTTGTACATAGATTGCAGGAAGATCCATATACATAAGTGATTGAAAGTGAGTAGTGCAGTACTATTGCTGCAATTATGTAATCTACTGTATAGATCTATCTTTGTTTAATAATAGTAATCATTTTGGGCTTAGAATTAAATTGTCCGGCTAGAGCTTAGCCCCAGCTGTTCCAAATAATCTAGAGCTTTTGTGCTGCTTTTAGTGTTGATGCTACCTTCCATTCCACACTGAGTAACTACCTTGGAGAAGCCATACAAGTTGACTTAGATGCTGTGTCCAATGGGGATACCAAACTGGAAGAGTTGAAAAAGCTCATTGCATCCTCATCTTGTGATTTAACAAAGTAAGTATCCTCTCTTTATGGCCAAACCATGCATTGGGCAAAACATGTACAGTAGGAATATGTGGGACCAGAATATCCCAGTCTCCATGGATACAAGCTGCTAAATTGAGGCAGTTACAGTAAAGACTATAGTCCCTTACTGCTATAGAGTGCAGGTGTTCTAGCAGTGGTACAGTCAGCGAGAGGTGTTCTAACAGTGATACAGTCAGTGAGATGGCCGGCAGTCTGACAGCTGGGGATGTCATTTTGACATTTCTGAGGCTTAGGCACCTCCTCTTCCATGCAAAAATACAGCATGAATAAAATAATGAATTCTTAGCTCCTTTGTACAGTGGTTCATTTGATACATTTGGTATCTCAAAATATGGTTAGAAATTCTAAGTTATATCAACTATTAGCTTCAACATTTTTTATGCAGTATACGTCTGCTGTGAAATGTTCAACATTTAAATATTAACATAATATTATGTGATGTGTGAATTTACTGTACTGCAGGCATCTCAAGCAGTTCCTTTCTAGAATCATGCTGCTCAAGAAAGTCTTCAGTGTTGGTGGAGACTCTGATAAAATGGTGAGTATTGAACAAACCCACTTTAAAATTGAATTATTAATATTTTATCAGCTGCTAATCTCCAGACCTTTCTTAACAACTTATAGTTCTCTCCCACAACACTCGCATGTTACTCATTTGCTTTTCTGAGTTACTTACATTACAAAATAGTCTTGTAACATAAAAAATATCTAATAAATACATGTGCAATGTATCCAGGGTATAGTAGTAAGGGTTGTTTTATTTCTGTATTTCTAATTATGTTATAAGTGACTTTTCATATTATGTTGTAAATTAAATGTTAATTTATATCATATGGCAGAGCTACTGTGTATGGTTTGATTGGTCAATTTTACCAGTTCATAATATTATATATTATTATATTATTATATACTATGATATAATATTCATGATTATATTTATTGTAAAATTTATGCTGTTATTTTTCTATTTAGAGTTTCTCCTTGCCCCATTCAAATGAGGTATGTTCACTTTTACTGTTACCAATATATCACTCTTCCACTGAAATACATAGTTACTAGTAAACTGAAAAAAGGGTGTTAAAGTACGGTGAATAGTGCACAAGTTCTACCCAGTGATCTTTGAGCAGATAACTCACAATGATGCTAGTGGGACGTAGCTCGTCAGCAGGATATTTTTCTTGTTATAGGACATGTCAGAATATGAGCACCTTCTGGATTTGATGGCAAGAGGCATTGCAGGCTGCAAGTCCCTGCAGGCTCAGGTGAGGAGAATCAGTGAACTACATTAAACAACAGGGAGAAAAAGATTTAAAGATAAAGATATATAATTAACAGGCTAGAAATACTGCATGTTTATAAATGTGACATTTTGAGGCCAGAGCACTTGATGTGCAAGTAGCTTGCTAAGCCAATATTTTATATTTATTATATATTATCTAAAAATAAGAAACTTTATGTAGATTATATTAAATAACGTGCTTTTTACTTTTACCTTTGTCCTTGTTATAAACATACTTACATATATATTAGAGATTTAAATTTATTAACATCTAATGCCTTTTCTCTCCAATTCTCACAGGCAAGTCGAGCTCTTAAGGATCTCGCAGATTTAACTAGGCCACCAAATGAAGAATGCACACATGAAGAATCAAGGAGTCGCAGTTTTGAGGTTAGATAAATACTATTTATGTATATATGCATACAATTATCATGAAACGATCCCATATCATTAATTTTACATTGGAACACCAGCTCTAAAGAGAACTAGATTGACTGCGTCGGCGTGAAAAAATACGTATTATTTGGATTGACTGACGGTCGATGTGTGAAAGCTGGACGCCGTGAAACAATTTGAAGCTGACATTTCGAGCGCTAGCCCTTCGTCTGAGCAATAACGGGTTGCAAAAATAGTTGAGACACTTTAATCATTTTCGCCCTGTTTTTCAATTTTGGACTTGTTTGCTTCTCTTCTCCCCTGCCCTCTATTGCAATGTTGTTTGAGCGCTCAAATCTGTTACACAGTATTACAGGATCAACATTGAAAAGGGGGAGGGGGAAATGATCAGATTGAGCGCAATTTTACTTAAAGCGAAGGGAACAAGCGCGAAATTTATCATTTTTTAAAGAACGTCTCAACAATTTTGCAACTCATTGAAGTAGTATTAATTTTAGATTTATTGTTGTTGTTTTGCATATTTGAGTGTCTGTTTCCGTGTTTTGCCAAACACATATTGACATTGTGCAGCTGCAATACTTATGTCCTATATATTTCAATTTTTATGGTGGTGGTGGTGGTTGCAGGCTTTCAGAATGATGTGTTTGTTATTGCAGGTTTTAACTCAAGGAACAACTGCCCTTTGCAAAAATAAGATGTGGCTGACTGTGGATGTTCAAGCAGGTGATAACCATAGGTTACTGTAGGTCTCAAAAAGGTTTCGCAAGCCTCACGTGTTGCTATTTCAGGTGCATACACGTACTATATATATCGTTACAAAGGTCTTGGACTGCAGAAAGTAGATCTGAATGAAAATTGATCGTTTCGAAACCAGGAATAATAATTAAAACTAATAAAAATATTGGTTTCCTGTTTTCAAAACAGTCTAACGCGCATAAAAGTGCACGCAAACGATAACATCAGACTCATATTCTACAGTCCAACACGTAGTACATAACGACCATTTCCCGAAAGGGATTCGCGGTTGTTGGTATAAATCGATACATTTTCGGGTTGTCATATTACAAGTAGGTTAGGTTAATTACTGATTAACCTTTTCACTTATAGATATATATTTTATATGATGTTATTTTACAACTACTGTATTTAAAAATGTGTTCTACATCTACAGGAAAAATTTCGTTCTTGAAGAGTTTGAATGATGCTCACGATGGAAACAACACATATGAACAAAACAAAGGTATGATTACGCAAGGATGGTGTCCTCCCCTTGTACAAACATGTAGCTTCATATTGTATCACCTGATGAAATATGAATTGTTACTCTTGCAGTGCTTCAACTGATCAAGTCGAGAAACAACATCAAGAGACTGGGAATAAAGCTTGAATCTAAGCCGCTCAAGGAGTTTGAGTTTGATGATGGAAAGGTTAGTGAACGCGGAGAAATTAACAGTTTAAGTAACCATCTGTAACATTAGAACGTTGTAGCAGGGAACGCTCCACAGAATGCAAACCAGTTTTGTTTTTCTTGTTTTTTTTTTTGTTTTTCTTGTTTTTTTTTTTTTTGAAGATCCTTCTTCTGTAGTTTTCTATGGAGGCTGCGTTTACACGGATGTGTTTTCGTTTGAAAAACGGCACCTTTACACGAAAACGATTCATTTGACGATAAAAACGCATTGATCGGGAACGGAGCCAAAAGTGGGTCGTTTTCAAAACGCTCCAGTTTCTGTTTTTGCGTAAACAGCGAAATTGGAGAAGTAGAAACCATCCGTGTAACGCAGCCAAACGTTTGTATCATATCGCATTGTAATCTGACTGACTGGTAGAGGTCACGTTTACAGTTATTAAGTGGAGCAAATTTCGGGGGTTTTGATAAGTGACCGCTTAATAGAGGTTTGACTGAACATTGAATTACACTATTAGTTGTCACTTGGACTTTCCAAGTAATATAAGTTTGTTGTCGTTGTTTTTCCCACAGTCAAGAGAGGTTTTTTGCCAAATTGTGCAGCAAATGAAAAACCAACACTCTTCATGTGAAACTGTGAAAAATATATCAATTTACATCGGCACTTGGAATATGGGTAAGTTTCTAACAACTTTCTCGTGTAATTACAGAGTAAGTGCAGGGATATTTTGAGAAGTCCTCGAGGATTTTTGGGGCCAATTCAATAAAACTATTCAAGTGTATGCCACAAGTCAGACCAATTTTCCCACACGTCTAACCCTTTCGCTCCCATATTCAAAATGCATATTCTCCTAACCACTCAAAAAGAAACTGTATGAGTGATGTAGTGGGAGTTGATAATTTAATCAGTTTTCATCTGAGCAAGATATCAAAAGCAAAGTTCTCCATACTGAATAATAGAACTCATGTGAGAGACTGTAGGAGAAAATTGAAGTTGGTCACTCTTGGGAGTGAAAGGATTAAATGCACTTTAATCAATTGTCAAAAATTTGCAGACTTTTGTCTGTGCAATAATGTGAAAGTTTACAAACCGCAGTCTGGTTAAACAGGTTTAGTTGGTGTGATGCGGTATTAGCCTTTAAAACTCTTATAATCATCAGAGAATGAGGTAACTGTTGTCACTATTCATTTTCCCAGGTGACGCTAACCCTCCTGCTGACGTCACTTCCTGGTTTAAATGTCAAGGCAGAGGGAAGACGCGAGACGCGACGTTGGCTAAATTTCCTCACGCCATTTACGCAATTGGAACACAGGTATGTAGCAGGGGCCCCATCCACACTAATCTGTTTGAAAAAGGACTTTTCATACTACGAAAACGCATCAAAAGTTTTCCGTCCACACTATCGTTTTTCGCTGTCCACACTAATACGCTGGACTGATCGAAAACGCTAAATGCCTGGATTGAGCATGTGCACAGATATCACATGATCATCTTGACGTCACGCGTTTTTTTGCCGTCCACACTACAACAACCGGAGTTTTCGAAAAGATCCACTCTGGAGAGCGTTTTCGAAAATATCCGTGTTCGGTCACCGAAAACGCGACTTAGTGTGGACGGGAGGCCAAAACGGATAAATAAATATCCGTTTTCAAATTTATCCGGATTAGTGTGGACAGGCCAGAAATGCCGGTGGACATGAAGTTGTCAAGTATACCGCTGAATTATCTGGGGAGAGACAATTGACGGCTTCCTTGTTTTGAGATACTACAAACGTTTTAGCTAGTGTTTGATCAAAACTCTGAGGTTTGTTGGCCAAAATCACGAGGGAAAGAATTTGCTGAAGCCTGGGTTAGTCGGGTTACGGCGTGTTATGCGGAGATCCATCTTTCTGTAGTATCTCGCGAAGTATTAGAATTATCTTTCAAACAAACATGATTTCGGGACTCCTTGTGTGTTTTCCTTTGTATGTGATGCTTCCCTTTGAAGTTGTGTAACTAAACTGCTTTACTTTATTTTGTGAGTTGAAAACTGAACGGCATAATATACTCAACTCATGTATTGAGGAGTAATATGACTAATATAGTTAATATATAATAGAGAAGTACATTGCGTGAGGTGATGAGCACTGATTTGTACATTTGAAACATCACGCTAGCTCTGAACGTTTTCTTGGCCGATTCCTGCGCAGCTACTAAATCATCCTAATTTGTAAAACAACAGTTTGTAAATGGACACAGAGGTTCCTTTGAAAGTAAATGAAATGTCATTTGCACTCTCCGATTGCGAAGAACTCTTTAATTTTTGTAATGCCTTTTTAGCGACTTGGAGTTTGACCTGTAATGTATATTTGGAGGATTTCCAAATCAAAACGGGATCTTTGAACTTGAGGATAATTCCGTGAGTATCTAGTCCAGCCAGCTTTGCCCTCGCCTCCGCCAGAAAGTTTCCTGTCTCGACCGCCAGTTCATTTCCATCTTCATCCAACAGGCGAACTTCAGCAGTGTACATTACATTTGGGTTGTTTACTGTGCTTGTGATAAGGTGACAACCTTTTAAGTGCACATTTCTAGGTTCCACCGTAATGTCTAAGCTTTCGTCTATTTCTCGCTCATCTTCTTGACTGATGTGTACTGGTTGGTGGAAGATATTCCTATAGTAGCCGGGATAAACCCCACCGGACGTGTAACGACGACAGCATTGGTAAAGCGGTGCCCCCGAGGTTATTCCTGCCCGGTATCTCTCAGAGAACTTGATATCACGCGCTTTAATGACCCTGAAAAAGTACTGATACATGCCAATCGCCTCTTCACACGTCAGTACTCCACTCGTTACGACTTGTTGAGCGAAATCCTGCGGAGAAATAGTTGGGAATCGAACGAAATCAAGCGCCTCTCCCAGAGTTTTTCTCACCGCTTCACCGGTTGGCTCCAAGTCTTCCTCTTTGGCTTTCGCTTCAGCCCAATGCTTCAAGGCATCAAACAGATCAACTTCTTTCGTAACATTGAGTGTGTCACGCTTGACAAGCGATACAAGGTTGCCGTGGTTGAGGGTGGATGCTGCTGTGTCAGATTTCAAACAAGCGCACGTGTTTTCATCAATGAACGACCAACATTTGTCAGCAAGAATCGGCACGATGTACTTCTGAGCCAGATACAGCACACCAAATGCATTATCTGGGGTTAGACGTACCTCGTCACAATAGAGGAACCGAAGGAACTCAAGCAGATAGTGAGACTCGGTGTCCGGCAGCTTGATTTCCTCTCCCTTCTCTGCCAAGTCGCCGTAAAACATGGCTTCAAATACAGGACTGCTTATGGCCAGCACAAACTTGTGGGCAGGAACACGGACTTGTGTGCCGTTAGACTCGTGTTGTGAATCAGTGACCACGAACGTGATGTCGTTCATGAGTGAGTTGTTGAAGAGGAAAGCGGTTCGGTCTCGCACGGTTGGTTTGCTTGTCTGCCAGTCTACAGAACTGAAACTTTCAGGAATCGATTTTGCCATTGTTGGACTGAAGAACTCTCGGTTTGCAGCTGGATCGCTTTTTCAGATGGGGACGGATCACCTGCTTGGACTCTGCGCAAGCGCCAAGTTCTCGGAAATTGACGTCAATACGAAACAGATTTGATCTTGCAGTTTCTGCGGTCGTCTTCCAGTCTTTTGCCAGTCCGCAAGCTACAACCTTCTTTGGAATGATGTTAGAGTAGCCATTAGTAGATCAAGACCATGCTAATTGCTTCGTTCCTGCTTCAGTTGTAATCGAAATAGTTGCATGTGGGGCCTTCGATGAGTTTGACTTTATTGACATCACTCAGTGTATTGTGCCAGTGTAACGAAAAAAATGTTCTTGTTGTTTGTTTGTTTGTTTGTTTGTTTGTTTGTTTGTTTGGTCTTATTTACAGAGCACAGCTAATGAACTACATACTAATGACAAACGTTAAAATGTATATCTAAGCCAGATTACAAACCTGAAGCCAAATAACAAGCTATACAATGAAATACTTAAGAAGTTGCTGCTGATGAAAAAAAAAAAGGTTATATACAGAGAATGTATATAAAAACAGAAGGACACTCGATTTGATGTAAATCTAATGGCGAGAAGTTCCACAATTCGGGCACACAGATACCCCGGTTAAAGATCTACCTCCTTCAGATTTACGCTGATAACTAGAACCAGTTAATATTGAAATATTTTGTCGTGCGTGTATGCATGCAGATCACAATTTTTAGTAAGTTAGTAAAACATGAAGAAACATCACCTTTACGTCTCTAAATACTAAAAAAACTTTTGGTTACTTAATATGGCTTTCTCATCTCAGTAAAACGGTACTGAACCACTTTATCTTATTAGATCAGTAACTTTACGGTGGCTTGAATGACTCTAGCTGCTCGCTTCTGTAGCTTTAATACTCTACCCAGGCTTTCTTAGTCGCAGCTAATTAAGATAACACTTACATAGTTCATAACTGGCCTTATCATACTGTCCTAGAATATAGACATTCTCTGTTCGAAACGTAAACAATTTCTAATTTTCTGTACGATATCCGCGCAGTTACTAAGTCAACCTAGTTTGTGAAAAAACAACTTGTAAATGGAAACAGAGGTTCTTCTGAAAGTAAAAAGTATATCATTTGCTTTTTCTGACTGTGAAGAACTTTCTAATTTTCGTAATATCTCTACACCAACATGGAGTTTGACCTGTAATGTGTATTTAGAGGACTTCCAAATCAAAACGGGATCTTTAAATTTGACGATAATTCCGTAAGTATCCATTCCAGCCAGATTTGCCTTCGCCTCCGCCAAAAAGTTTCCTGTCTCGGCCGCCAGTTCATTTCCATCTTTATCCAACAGGCGAACTTCAGCGGTGTACATATTATTTTGGACGTTTAGTGTGGTAGTGAGAAGGTGAACACCTTTTAAGTGCACATTTCTAGGTTCCACCGTAATGTCCAGGCTTTCGTTCATATATTTCACATCTTCTGTCTGAGCAGGCGGAGCTTGTGCTCTGACGGTGGCCATCATCCGGACACCCATCATGCCACGCGGCCGCGCGAACATGTCTCGAAAAAGGGGATAAACCAACTGTGATCGGCGTGTAACGACGACAGCATTCATAAAGCGGTGCGTCCGAGGGTATTCCTGCCCGATATTTCCCAGAGAATTTAATATCAAACGCTGCAATGATTCCGTAAAAGTAATTATACATGTCAAGCGTCTCGCTGTCCGTCAGTACTCCAGTCGTTACAACTTGTCGAGCGAAGTCTTGCGGAGAAATGGTTGGGAATCGAACAAAATCAAGTGCCTCTCCCAGAATTTTTCTCACCGCTTCACCGGTTGGCTCCCAGCCTTCCGCTTTGGCTTTGGCTTCAGCCCAATGCTTCAAAGCATCAAACAGATCAACTTCCTTCGTAATGTAAAGTGTGTCACGCTGTACAAGCGATACAAGGTTGCCGTGGTTGAGGGTCGACACTGCTGTGTCAGATTTTAAACAAGCGCACGTGTTCTCATCAATGAACGACCAACATTTGTCAGCAAGAATCGACACGATGTACTTCTGAGCCAGATACAGCACACCAAATGCATTATCTGGGGTTAGACGTACCTCGTCACAATAGAGAAACCGAAGGAACTCAAGCAGATAGTTAGACCCGGTGTCTGACAGCTCGATTTCCTCTCCCTTCTCTGCCAAGTCGCCATAAAACATGGCTTCAAACACAGGACTGCTTATGGCCAACACAAACTTGTGGGCAGGAACACGGACTTGTGTGCCGTCAGACTCGTGTTGTGAATCAGTGACCACGAACGTGATGTCGCTCATGAGTGGGTTGTTGAAGAGGAAAGCGGTTCGGTCTCGCACGGTTGGTTTGCTTGTCTGCCAGTCTATAGAACTGAAACTTTCAGGAGCCGATGTTGCCATTGTTAGACTGAAGACCTGTCGGTTTGAAGCTGGATCGCTTTTTCAGATGGGGACAGATGACCTGCTTAGACACTGCGCAAGCGCCAAGTTCTCGTAAATTGACGTCAATACGAAACAGATTTGATCTTGCAGTTTCTGCGGTCGTCTTCCAGTCTTTTGCCAGTCCGCAAGCTACAACCTTCTTTGGAATGATGTTAGAGTAGCCATTAGTAGATCAAGACCATGCTAATTGCTTCGTTCCTGCTTCAGTTGTAATCGAAATAGTTGCATGTGGGGCCTTCGATGAGTTTGACTTTATTGACGTCACTCAGTGTATTGTGCCAGTGTAACGAAAAAAATGTTCTTGTTGTTTGTTTGTTTGTTTGTTTGTTTGTTTGTTTGGTCTTATTTACAGAGCACAGCTAATGAACTACATACTAATGACAATACGTTAAAATGTATATCTAAGCCAGATTACAAACCTGAAGCTAAATAACAAGCTATACAATGAAATACTTAAGAAGTTGCTGCTGATAAAAAAAAAAAGGTTATATACAGAGAATGTATAAAAACAGAAGGAGACCCGATTTGATGTAAATCTAATGGCGAGAAGTTCCACAACTCGGGCACACAGATACTCCGGCTAAAGATCTACCTCCTTCAGATTTACGCTGATAACTAGAACCAACTAAGTTAATATTGGAATATTTCGTCTTGCGTGCATACAGATCACAAAATTTAGTAAGTTAGTAAAACATGAAGAAACATCACCTTTACGTCTCTAAATACCAAAAAATACTTTTGGTTACTTAATATGGCTTTCTCATCTCAGTAAAACGGTACTGAGCCACTTTATCTTATTAGATCAGTAACTTTATGGAGGCTTGAATGACTCTAGCTGCTCGCTTCTGTAGCTTTAATACTCTACCCAGGCTTTCTTAGCTAATCAAGATAACACATAGTTTATAATTGGCCTGATCATACTGTCCTAGAATATAGACATTCTCTGTTCGAAACGTAAACAATTTCTAATTTTCTGTACGATTTCCGCGCAGTTACTAAGTCAACCTAGTTTGTGAAACAACAGCTTGTAAATGGAAACAGAGGTTCCTCTGAAAGTAAAAAGTATATCATTTGCTTTTTCTGACTGTGAAGAACTTTCTAATTTTCGTAATATCTCTACACCAACTTGGAGTTTGACCTGTAATGTGTATTTAAAGGATTTCTGAATCAAAACGGGATCTTTAAATTTGACGATAATTCCGTAAGTATCCATTCCTGCCAGATTTGCCTTCGCCTCCGCTAAAAAGTTTCCTGTCTCGGCAGCAAGTTCATTTCCATCTTTATCCAACAGGCGAACTTCAGCGGTGTACATATTATTTTCGACGTTTAGTGTGGTAGTGAGAAGGTGAACACCTTTTAAGTGCACATTTCTAGGTTCCACCGTAATGTCCAGGCTTTCGTTCATATATTTCACATCTTCTGTCTGAGCAGGCGGAGCTTGTGCTCTGACGGTGGCCATCATCCGGACACCCATCATGCAAATTGACGTCAATGAGCTTTCGATATCACGAAACAGGTTCGATCTCGCGCAGTCTTTTTTTTTTTTTTCGTTTGCCAGTCTGCAGAGCTACAACCTTCTTGGGAATTATATTAGAGTAGCCATTATTAGAACAATGTCATGCCTTTATAACTGCTTCGCTCCTGGTTTATTCAGTGTATAATCGGTAGGTGCGGGCCCTGAAGCTTCATTTTCGAAACTTTATTGACGTCTTTGAATTGTCACAAGAGGTTTTTTTTTTTTTTTTTTTTTTTTTTTTTGGTAGACAATGGCAGTAGGATGTAGGATGAAATTTTGAACACAAAATTGCGCTGCCTTTCTCTGCACTTGCTCAAGAGAGGCTAAAGGCTCCCGGTAAACTGCTTTTATTTTATTAGTTGAAAAATGAAAAGCAACAAAACTAAAAGTACTCAGGAGAGGTTACAGTAAAGAAGTGCAATGCGTGCAGTGATAAGCATTTCTGTCAGAAGTACCAACAGTCACACCCGCGGTTGTTGAACTCTTTTGCTCGGGTGCATCCTGCGCAGCTATACTAAATCAGCCTAGTTTGTAAAACAAGAGTTTGTAAATGGAACAAGAGGTACCTTTGAAAGTAAAAGATGTATCATTTACCAAGGTCTCTAATTGCCAAGAACCAGTCAATTTTCGTAATGTCGCGGCGATTTTCTGGATTTTGACCTGTAATGTGTATTTAGAGGACTTACGAATCAAAATGGGGTCTTTAAATTTGACTACAATTCCGCGAGTATTCATTTGACCCAGGTCTGCCTTCGCCTCTGCCGGAAAGTTTCCTGTCTCGGCAGCCAGTTCATATCCATCTTCATCCAACAGGCGAACTTCAGCTTTGTACAGTTCATCTTGGTAGTAAGCTGGGCTTGTGAAAAGGTGAACGCCTTTTAAGTGCACATTTCCAGGCTCCACCGTAAAGTCTAAGCTTTCGTCTATTTCTTGTACATCATTAAAGGGGAATCCCCTCGACGGCGTGAAACGACGACAGCATTCGTAAAGCGGTGCGCCCGAGATTATTCCTGTCCGATATCTCTCAGAAAACTTGATATCACGCGCTTTAATGACCCCATAAAAGTACTGATGTATGTCAAATCCTTCGTTGCACGTCAGTACTCCACTCGTTGCAACTTGTCGAGCAAAATCCTGTGGAGAAATGGTTAGGAATCGAACAAAATCAAGTGCCTCTCCCAGAGTTTTTCTCATCGTTTCACCAGTTGGCTCCAAGTCTTCCTCTTTGGCTTTCGCTTCAGCCCAATGCTTCAAAGCATCAAACAGATAAACTTCTTTCGTAACACTGAGTGTGTCACGCTTGACAAGTGATACAAGGTTGCCATGGTTGAGGGTCGACACTGCTGTGTCAGATTTTAAACAAGCGCATGTGTTCTCATCAATGAACGACCAACATTTGTCAGCAAGAATCGGCACAATGTACTTCTGAGCCAGATACAGCACGCCAAATGCATTATCTTCAGTT
This sequence comes from Plumapathes pennacea, assembly GCA_964036295.1. Classification (NCBI taxonomy): domain Eukaryota; kingdom Metazoa; phylum Cnidaria; class Anthozoa; order Antipatharia; family Myriopathidae; genus Plumapathes; species Plumapathes pennacea. Next base: position 4,364,552 of record OZ038466.1, read on the forward strand.
AGACGTACCTCGTCACAGTAGAGGAACCGAAGGAACTCAAGCAGGTAGTTGGACTCGGTGTCTGGCAGCTCGATTTCCTCTCCCTTCTCTGCCAAGTCGCCGTAAAACATGGCTTCAAACACAGGACTACTGATGGCCAACACAAACTTGTGGGCAGGAACACGGATTTGTGTGCCGTCAGACTCGTGTTGTGAATCAGTGACCACGAACGTGATGTCGCTCATGAGTGAGTTGTTGAAGAGGAAAGCGGTTCGGTCTCGCACGGTTGGTTTGCTTGTCTGCCAGTCTACAGAACTGAAACTTTCAGAAGTCGATGTTGCCATTGTTGGAATGAAGACCTCTCGGTTTGTAGCTGGATCGCTTTTTCAGATGGGGACAGATGACCTGCTTATAGACACTGCGCAAGCGCCAAGTTCTCGGAAATTGACGTCAGTGAGCTTTTGATGTCACGAAACAGATTCGATCTCGCACAGTTTTTGCGGTCGTCTGCCAGTCACTTGCCAGTCCGCAAGCTACAACCTTCTTTGGAATGATGTTAGAGTAGCCATTAGTAGAACAAGACCATGCTAACTGCTTCGTTCTTGCTTCAGTTGTATTCGAAATGGTTGAAATGTGGGGCCTTCGATGATTTTGAGTTCTCTGGACTTTATTGACGTCACTCAGTGTATACTGTGCCAGTGTCACGAAAAAAAATGCTCTTGTTTGTTTGTTTGTTTGTTTGTTTGTTTGTTTGTTTGTTTGGCCTTACTTACAGAGCACAGCTAATGAACTACATACTAATAACAATACGTTAAAATGTATATCTAAGCCAGATTACAAACCTGAAGCTAAATAACAAGCTATACAATGAAATACTTAAAGTGCATATAAACCCAAAAATGATATCTTCACAATCGATTCTACATAAATTAAATAGTTGACTATTAGATTATTTCTGTGTTTCAACATTGTGCCTATAAGTCATAGAGGTTTATATTTCGAATATGGTAATGACGTGACGTCAAAGGAGTAATTCAATGTTATTTCTTTCTCTTCGTAGTTGGAACTGTTTCCAGATTCATACAAAGTATTTGGTAAAATCATTAATCCGATTCACACCGGACGCGGCACGACGTTCGCTACTCGTTTCTCGAAACAGGTTCGATCTCGCGCATTTTTTCTTTTTTTTTTTTCGTCTACCAGTCTGCAGAGCTACAACCTTCTTGGGAATGATATTAGAGTAGCCATTATTAGAGCAATGTCATGCCTTTATAACTGCTTCGCTCCTGGTTTAGTCAGTGTATAATCGGTAGGTGCGGGCCCTGAAGCTTCGTTTTCGAAACTTTATTGACGTCTTTGAATTGTCACAAGAGTTTTTTTTTTTTTTTTTGGTAGACAATGGCAGTAGGATGAATTTTATTAGTTGAAAAATGAAAAGCAACATAAAACTAAAAGTATTCAGTAGAGGTTACAGTGGAGAAGTACAATACGTGCAGTGATGAGCATTTCTGTCAGAAGCACCAACCATCACACCCGCGATTGTTGAACTCTTTTGCTCGGGTGAATCCTGCGTAGCTACTAAGTCAGCCTAGTTTGTAAAACAAGAGTTTGTAAATTGAACAAGAGGTACCTTTGAAGGTAAAAGATGTATCCTTTACCAAGGTCTTTAATTGCCAAGAACCTTTTAAATTTTGTAATGTCGCGGTGATTTCTTGGATTTTGACCTGTAATGTGTATTTAGAAAACTTTCTAATCAAAATGGGATCTTTGAATGTGACTACAATTCCGTAAGTATTTATTTGACCCAGGTCTGCCTCCGCCTCCGCCAAAACGTTCCCTGTCTTGGTAGCCAGTTCATATCCATCTTCATCCAACAGGCGAACTTCAGCTTTGTACGGTTCATCTTGGCAGCTTACTGTGCCTGTGATAAGGTGAACACCTTTTAAGTGCACATTTTCAGGCTCCACCGTAAAGTCTAAGCTTTCGTCTATTTCTTGTACATCATTATAAAAAGGGAATTTCCTCGACGGCGTGTAACGACGACAGCATTCGTAAAGCGGTGCGCCCGAGGTTATCCCTGCTCGATATCTCTCAGAAAACTTGATATCACGCGCTTTAATGACCCCGTAAAAGTACTGATACATGTCAAGCCCTTCGCTGCACGTCAGTACTCCACTCGTTACAACTCGTCGAGCGAAATCCTGCGGAAGGATGGTTGGGAATCGAACAAAATTTAGTGCTTCTCCCAGAGTTTTTCTCACCGCTTTACCGGTTGGCTCCAACTCTTCCTCTTTGGCTTTCGCTTCAGCCCATTGCTTTAAGGCATCAAACAGATCAACTTCCTTCGCAACATGAAGGGTGTCACGCTGTACAAGCGAAACAAGGTTGCCGTGGTTGAGGGTCGATACTGCTGCGCCAGATTTTAAACAAGCGCACGTGTTCTCATCAATGAACGACCAACATTTGTCAGCAAGTATCGGCACGATGTACTTCTGAGACAGATACAGCACGCCAAATGCATTATCTGCAGTTAGACGTACCTCGTCACAGTAGAGAAACCGAAGGAACTCGAGCAAGTAGTTGGACTCGGTGTCTGGCAGCTCGATTTCGTCCTTCTTTTCTGCCAAGTCTCCATAGAACATGGCTTCAAACACAGGACTGCAAATGGCCAACACAAGCTTGTGTGCAGGAACACGGACTTGTGAGCCGTCAGACTCGTGTTGTGAATCAGTGACCACGAACTTGATGTCGCTCATGAGTGAGTTGTTGAAGAGGAAAGCGGTTCGGTCTCGCACGGTTTGTTTGGTTGTCTGCCAATCTATACAGCTGGAACCTTCAGGAGTCGATGTTGCCATTGTTGGAATGAAGACTTCTCGGTTAAGTTTATAACTGTACGCTTTTTCAGATCGGGACAGACGCCTTCGAATACACTGCGCAAGCGCCAAGTTCTCAGAAATTGACGTCAATGATCTCCTGATGTCACGTGAAACAGATTTGGTCTTGCACAGTTTCTTCAGTCGTCTGCCAGTCTTCAGAACTACCACCTTCTTTGGGTCATTATTATAACGAGACCATGCTATCTGCGTCGCTCCTGCTTAACAGCAATCGGAGAGGTGCGGGGACTTCGAAGCTTAGTGAATTGTTGTGTCACGAAAGAGTGCTTTTTTGGGGGGGGGGGGAGGGGACGGTGTGGGGTATTTTATAACATGAAACGAAGAGAGTCACCTTTTTAAACTTGTCAGTTTTACTAAAGTAAGGTCAGTAACTAAAGTCTTTATGTAGAGGGTAGCACTATAATACTAAATAGCACAGCTAACGAACTTGTGGCCCTCAAAATCTACACATGACAATAGGATAAAAATATCTAAGCCTTTTGTCCGATTACAAAACTATAAAATCAAATAATTCTATTAAATATAAATCTAATGGCATACGATACTCAGCTGTGCCTCTTTATGTTCAGGACCAGAGCGAGGAAGAAGACATTGTTTTAAGCCCGGATATATTTTGCAGGTCACGCATCTGGGGCATTGTGTGAACGTCAAATTATATCATGCACATAATTATATATTGGACTTCAAAATGCGTTCGCGTACCAGATGTGCGGATCAGTAAAATGCGTGAGCAGTTCTAAAATGCCGCAATTTTAACTGAAATGCGATATCTGCTCTTTGGCCCATCAAATGTACAGTATATTTGTTTGTTTCCCTCGATAGGAATGTTCGATGAGCGAGAAAGACTGGGTAACAAGGATAAGGACAGACTTGAAGAATATGTTTAATGAAGAATTCAAAGTCGTAAGTGATCAGAGTCAAACTTTTTTTTTTTATAATAATTAGTAGTCATGATGAGTCATATATCTATAGTACAGAGTGAAGAACATGGCAAGTGATCGCTTGCTGCCTTGCTGTAGGGAGTTCAAACTGGCTACACTACAGTCGAGCCCCGCTATGTCGAACTCGATTAATCCCAAATCCCCGTTATTTCGAAGTCAAGCCGAATCCCTTTGGATTAGCCTGACTAGCTTGGTTATTCCGATACCCCGCTATTTTGAGCTTTTATCCATGTCCCGTGGAAATTAGAAATAACGGGGTTCGACTGTAGTTATGTTCCTACTTCAGGCCGACAAATTTAGCGAAAAGGAATTTGCAGGCCTTAAAGGGATTGTCCCACTAGAGATACAAGGAGAATTTGGCGATTGATAGTTTGCTTCATGAGAGCTCATTGAGTAAACATTGAACAATATTACTAGATATTTTATAATAATTTGATTATCGCATTTGTAAGACACCGCCCTTAACAAATTGACACATGGTTTCAAAGACGTAACTTTTTGTACGTAGTAGACTAGAGCACGCCACTCTCCCCACCCCATACCCCATACTTTATTTGTCGACTGCAGAATAGACTGAAAAAGATTAAATTACTCGTAATATAATTGCTTGCCACGAAAAGAACATGGGAAGTGAGACGTTTGTGTCATTGCATCAAGCAAATAGTGCTCACGCTATGACAAACATTTGGTTTGAATCTACCAAATTGTTGTGTTTTCTCGATTGTAAGCATTGCTTCTCTAATACTGTTGACCAAAACGTCTCATTTTCATTCCCTTTGAAACGGAAACCGCTGGTAACAGGGCTATTCTTTTTGCGTGGTTGCGAGAACTTATATTTTGAGCTCAGAAGTGGAAGGGCCGGCAGATGTCATACGTTTCGAGCTCGTCGGCAGGCTCCCACGAGCTCGAAACGTCTGAAAATCAGGCCAGCTGATGGCTAGCCTGATTATCATACGGTCGGAGATCGTTCGTTGGGCTTCCTAAAGAGGAAGAGCATCAAACGATCTCCAACCGTCTGATAATCAGGCTTGCTGATGGCATGATTCAGTCATTAATAAAATCGGATTGTAAACAGTGCTCACCACTAATCAGCTGTGGTTTCTCTGTCAGGTTGTGGTTTGTACCTTGTGGAGCATTCGCTTGGTGGTGCTAGTGAAGCAGAGCTACGAACACTTGATCTCACACCAGCAGATTTCAAGTGTTAAGACTGGGATAGCAAACAGACTTGGTAAGAGAAGTCATCTTGTCAGCCACGGCTGCTTGTCGATAATTCTCGATCTGCTTATTTTTCAGAGTCCAGAAAATCGAAGCAATTTTTTTTTTTTCCACATCTATCTTATTTAAGATGTCAGATTCGTTTGGCCTTTAACGTGGTATTTAGTGCAATTTTTCCTTCAATTAATCGGCTGTTGAACGAAGGGGACCGGGGAGGGGGTGGGGCGTGCCCTTCGTCGGACATTTTTCACAAATCTCAGGCTAGCTTGAAGTGTATGCGTTCTGAAAATGTTTTTTTGAGATAGACTTAGTATGCAGAGTCTCTGAACAGAGGAAATAGAGAAATTCTGCTGAACAGGACTTGTTTACTGTGAGGCAGAATGAATGTTTACACTTTTTTTCAATTGCTTGTCAACAGGAAACAAAGGAGCCGCTGCAGTCTCGTTCATGTTTGGTGCCACCTCCCTGTGCTTCATCAACTGCCATTTAGCAGCGAGAAGCGAAAGAGTCCTCAGGTTCGTGTTTCAGAAAAACGTATATAGCTTTAATATACACATTGGTAAAGTTAGAGATTTTATCGGCATATAACTCTAACGTAGTTTTACCTTAAAAGGTCGCGAAAGTAGATCGTGTATGGGACAGTATTCCACACTAGACTTTCCGTATTTTACCGTAGAAAACTGGTTTGCTCGACTGTGTCGTGCGCGGACCGCGAGTGAGTTCTCAAAAAGATGTTACCTGCCTGGGCACAAGGCTGAACGATGTCAACGAAGGTCGATATAAAGTTTGAATATACAAGCTTTTGTTACAGGATGGGTTCTTTGCATGGGAACTGGCACTAGCTTCGAAACGAGGCTGACCTGGCAAAACTGAGAATGTTACCTTGGAAAGTTATGCATGCAAGTCCTCAAGAAGACATGTGCATCTCCTCTGAAGACGCCTTGGTACTTTAGAGCGATTGGAAACTCTATTGTTCCATGTCTGGCGAGTTTTGTGCCAGGTTAGCCTCGCTTTGAATCCAAGATGGCGGCACCGTGAAAATAACTCATAATCAAGGAAAGCCAGTCGGTGAACAGAGAACAATCGCTTCCCACTAAAGCTTTATGCCACGTCCGCACGATTTCCACAATCAATGTCTGAAGTTTGAACATGATAACCGCTGATACCGACTTCTACTTGGAATATGTCAGTCTTTATTCTTTATTAGTATATACCATACAAGTGAATAGTGCCTTTCGCGCGCTCTGATTGGCTCCTCAATCTCGGAATATCAAGTAGTATTCACCTCCCGATGGCTTCCGGTAAAACAAAATGGCGCGCGAGCCCAATTTTTGCTCATTTTTGTCGGAAATAAAATAGCTATTTGGGAGTTGGCTATTAAACTTGTGTGGTATATACTAAAACAATTATTGTTGTGACTGTTATATCAATGTTCTCACCGACGCAAACTTGAATTGATACAGCAGATTCACAGGGCATGGTCATGCACCGAGACCCCGACAAACGTGGCTGTTAATATCTGTTCATGTGTTTAAGATCCTGAGCAGTTCGTGTTTTCTTCTTACAACAGGAGAAATCAAAACTACCATGACATCCTGAAGGGTCTCAATTTCGGTCAAAAGAGCACTTTTGATATTACACACCAATTCCACCATGTGTTCTGGTTTGGTGACTTAAACTACAGAATCGTCGACTTGTCTATTGAGGTGAGTTATTCTTTGCATCGATGTATACGTGAATGATGAAATTGTACTAATGTGTTTGTAAAGTGCATGATAACAAGTTGTTTGAAGATAAGCAAGATATCAGTCGGTCCAAAATGAACACTGAGATGAAGATGTATAACAGCTATTCAGCAACTTTTCTTGGGATTTTGACGTTTTGCAGTGATTCAAGTTGTTCTTCGTTATACTTGTGCTGCAGGAAATCAAGGAGTCTCTGAAGGCCGACAATCTTAGCAAACTAAAGATAAATGATCAACTGAAGGCGGAAAAAGAACGAGGAGCAGTATTTTTCCAATTTGGTATGTACTGATTTGAAAACTAAATTTATTTTTTAGAATGCGCTTGATGGATTTTGTTAGGATGACGTTAGCTTGTTGTAGCAAGGCTATGACTATGAAAACTTTCGTTTAAACTAAAAAGTCAAACAAATTTGGTAAATATTGAGTGCGATTAATAATTATTGTAATTACACTCAGGACAATTTTATGGTTAACTTTTTTGCTGTCAGGTTGCATGATTTTTCACAGCCATAATAAACGCTGTTTTTATTAGTATATGATAGTAAAATCGTTTGTAATGTTGCTTCAATCTCTCTACAGCGGAAGAGTCCATCACGTTTCCCCCGACGTACAGGTTCAGAAGAGAATCTTCAGGCACACACGACTATGTGTACATAAAGACGAAACGTGCCGGGGTAGGAAACCTTTGAACTACTAGCTTCTTCAACAACGAGTCTTAAGCCCTGGCCAAACGGTAGTGCCAAATTAAAAAGCCACCTTTTCGACTTGGCGCGCGTTGGCCATCGTTTGGCCACTGAGTTAGCTCGAGTTGCCTTGAGTTGGCTCAAATTTGTTCGAGCTCAAATTTTCAGCCAACTCGAGCCAAGTCAAGTCAATGTCAACACAAGGTGATTGCGTCAGCTTTTGTTATTGCATTTGAATGGCTTCCTTGCGACTTGGCCTGAATTGGCTTGTCTTGGGAGTACCGTTTGGCCACCCGCATGCAAGTTTAGTGATTTTGCAAACTTGGCTTGAGTTGGCAGTACCGTTTGGCCAGGACTTTAAACCTTATGTATATGGAGAAATGTTGACCTTCTCAACTAGTCACCCTGGGCGCGCCAACTGTTACATATATTTCTACATATAATCACAGTGAACCATTCGCACGAGAAACGTAAACTTGGCTCGAGTGGACAGGGACACTCGGTTGACGGAATAATGCGTTCATATAAGCCATGCCAGTGCAATTGAGATTATCCTAGTTGTTATCCACGGAATATTGAAAACACCGTCTTTTATCTATATTGTGGCTCTACGTATATCTAGATATTATTTTGTACGAGTAGAGTGGAATTGATTGGCTGTTGGGTTGATTGCTTTGATTTTGCGTTTGCTGGTCTTTTTTGGTTGGTCCAAACATAAATTGGTTCGGCTTCTGGTTAGTGGATTTCTTAGGACTTATGGGATGCTCTTTTATGCAGAACATAACGAATCTTCCATCATGGTGTGACAGAGTCTTGTATCATTCCTACCCGGAGACCAGTCTTGTGTGTACGTCTTACGGTAAGTTTAGCAGCCTCGAGTGGTCGCTCCTTCCATTTTTTTTTTTTTTTTTCACTCCGTTTTTACTAACTTCAAGACCTTTCGTCTTAAAGGATGTGCCCAAAATGTCCGGACGAGCGACCATTGGCCAGTGTTTTCGTCCTTTGATATGAAGGTTATTACTCAATATGTCTCCTCGCCAGGTGAGTTGTACGTCATTACTCTCAGTGGTTGTGTGCCAATACTAAAAGAAAATTATAGTTTGGAGGACAGTTACTTTATTGCGCCGCACCGGTATCGCGTAGGTCATTAGTTCGAATCCTTTTACCATCCCCTCCCTCCCCTCCTCCTGGGCACGTTTTAGCGTTGCGAGGAAAAACTGCAATTTCACGTTTTCCATTCTTTTCCAATTATAATTTACGGTTACCATGCAAATTCTCTCCACCCCCCCCCCCCCCCCCCCCCCCCCCCCAGCCAACCAGGGGCCAATTCAATATAACATTTACAAGTGTATTTGACAAGTTGGGCCAATTTCCTCACGCGTTAAAACACACTTTAATCCAATACCATGACCACATCAGTTCAAGTTATACAGTTGAGACCTGTATCTGTAATGATTTGCAAACCTTTGTCCGATTGGAGTCCGTTTAGTGGCGTTTGAGTAATGGTCCAACTTGTAAAATACACGTGTAAATGGTTATTGAATTGGCCCCAGGTCTGAGAAATCCCCGCAGCTGGAATTTATTTATTCAGAACATCACTTTCATTGTCAGTTATTTCTTTGTTAGGTTGTAGGGTGGTCATGATTAAAGACGATTAAAAAGTCGCGACACCAAATTGGAAATCGGAACACAGTGGATCAAAATCTAAATAGTATTCTCTTTTTTAGTCTTGATATGTACATTTTTTTCCCGTGGTAAACGTTTTCAATTTCAGTTTCAGATACGGGTCGTGTTCAAGAGAAACCTGACCAAAAAGAATGCAAGATCAACTTCGACAGCATTGAAGCAGAGGTGAACCATGTTTGTTTATAGGCCTGCTGTATGTGGTTTCTGCGGTCAGAGTTAACAAACGTATGCGCATATCAGTGGTCCTACCACTAAGACGTCCGGAACTTGTTTGACTCTTTACGAAGTACAGTGAATAAAAACTAAAACTACACCCTTTTCTGTACACGAAAATTTCCGAAATTCTCACAGTCCATCCAACTTTTATAACTGAAATGTGTTTTCTGAACTCGCAGATCAAGACGAACAGTAAAACCCAGTTTATCATTGAATTTCATTCAGGTTGTTTGGAAGGTAAGACTGGCATTATTGTCCACTTCTGGGGAATTAGATCTTTTTAACCTACGAGTGCTCGACCCCTGTTTTCTCTTTAAATTTTTTACCAAAGATATATCGCGCAACAGGGAGAACTTGGCTTTTGATAGCTTCTTGAGATTCTCACTGGGAGACTTTATATTAAAAAGCCGGATTTTTCATCTGTTTTTATTTTTAAGCTGTCAAGAAAAGTGAGAAAAACAGCACCAAGGACTGGCATCACAAGGGTCGCTTCGACAGAGATCGTCCGAAGAATGACTCCTCTAGTGTGCACAGACTGTTTTCTTACCCGTCTTGGTCCAAGAGCGTTCTTCCAACTGTACGTATTGACAAAAATACTGTTTGTTTTTCTGTTCTTGCACTTGAACTGATGCAAGGGCCGAGCGGTCTAGGTGGTGGACCAGAATCCGTAATGAAGCTCTGAACCAGGAGGTCGTGGGTTCGATCCCCAGGGCCGGCAGTAGTAGGAAGGTTTTCCATCCGAGGAGGCAACTCCAACGGTTTTTCCCTTCTGAACCTGTCTACTTTCTACAGGTCTTCCACCAACACAGCCCCACCAGCTACAAGCTGAAATTCCTGTATAAATAAAAGTTGTTTGTTTGTTCATCCTATGTTTTGTACTTAAAAGAAGATATGTAGTTGTGAACGAAACCCTCCCATTTTCAGTTTCTAAGACGACATCAAAGTTTAGCCTAGTCGTACTTTAAACCAACTGGGCCCTGACGGTTTGTTCATTTGATTTCTCCTTTGATTCTTAGCTGTGTCCCATGATTTCTGACCGAGAATACCTTGAGGACCAGTTCTTGTTGCTTGCTGTCAAGTCTGTCGACGGAGACGAGTCATATGGTAAGCATTTCCTGTTGTGCAGTGCGGGAGAATGCGTAATGGTTCTAATGAATCTGATAACTACTTTGATGGTAACTTGCAGGAGAGTGTTGCATTTCTCTGAAAGTCATGATTGCTGAAACCATGCAGAAGTTTGATGCTTTTCTGACGCATTTTGGAGAAGAAACCGGGCAGATAAGGTTCATACTGTCTGATTTAAGTGTAATATAAGTCTGATATGTTAATAGACTAAAAGATTCTTAGAGTTGCGCGCGTATCCAAGCCGTACGGGTCACAACTTTCGCGGGAATGGCCTTAGCTGACGCTTGGCTATTGTACAAAGCGGCTATCGAAACTCGAGCTGGCCGTCATAACTTGTGGCCCGCGGTCATCCAAACTTGGACGTGCACACAACCTTGAGAAACTGGCATATATATTGACCAACTTTGTTGCTTGTTACTATTTCTGTCGTTTTCTTGTTGTTACTTGTTTTGTCGTTTTTCTTGTTAACAAGTCCTTTCGACTTGTTACTCTGCTGGCAGTCATTGTCATGGCTTTCAGTCTTAATTATCCTACGCGTACATTTTATCATATTTACTTTACGTGCACCTGTTTTTCTAGAGGTGAGATGCACGTTCTTTTGCCTCAGGATAATGACCAGAATGCATCCTTCCAGTCTCAGGGTAAGTCCAATAATCTGAAAGCAAACTGAACTGCATGTGCGTGATAGCCCTAACTCGTATGACCAGTTTACCGAGTCAAAAGAAACTGGTTTGACCCAGAAAATACTGGAACAGCGGCTCGTGCATATTGAACATAGGAAGTCGAGCTACTTAGTTTCTAGTGGGGGAGACTGAAGGGGGTTCTGCTCGCAGGTTGTGGCGGCTGAGCAATTGGGCTGTAGGCGCAGCAACATAATTAGCAGTATTAGCGACAAAAAATCTGATTCGTAATTTATTTTCTTCGTCCGAACAGATTTAATCAGAGAAGCGGACCTGGACGAAGGTGAGGCTCCATGATTAATCACACACAGCTTATGAAGTTTTCCCCCTATTCATTGTGTTCATAATACAAAGGTATATTTCCGACCATTCAAGAAGAAAATGCATGACTACATGTACTTAGAATTGATTCTAAGATCCCTCGGCCGCCCCAAACAGAATAAGCGAATTTTAATGGTATTGATTGTCTGACCAGGTAAAGATCACTGCCATATTCTCTGCACTGAATTTTGTATAGCTTCTTGGGATTCTTTCCATGGCCGTGTGGGGCTAACCAAAAATCTGTTATTGGTCACTCCCCTCGTATTTGAATGAAATCTGGCACAAGAGATTTTTATAATTTTATTAGTTGATTGTAACTATCGCAAATTGAAGCAAACGTTTCTTTGTCTTTCATCTCCTTTTTTCGTTTTTCGTGTGCGTGTGTCTTGTAGTCTCCAGGATTGCTCCAGTACCCGCAAATCGTCGGAGTGTCAAACTGCAAGGTGAGACCGCCAGGTGTATCCTGGGATTAATAGACTATTTCCGAGATTTCAGTAGCTTCTGTCTCAAAACGAGGCCTGGTTGCGAAACATTTATGTAAACGAGTTTCATTTGTAAGAAACTGAACATGCGAGGGGCCTTTTTTTAACAGGCACCGATAAAAACAGTTACCATACGTGGATTTTACAAGTCCCTTGTTCTTACACGTTAAAACAAACGTTAACAAAACATGTCATGTGACGGCCATGTGACTTGGTGACGTCATCATTTTAAAGGGTCGCCTACAAGTTTTTGTAGGTGTAAATCATGACATTCAAATTCCCTTAGCAACGGTTCAAATAGATACGTCAATGGGCGGCCCTTGACGCTACATCCTGATGAAACACCTTTGCAAGTACGCGTTACAGTGGTTGGGCTGTATCTGAAGCATGGAGTTAATGTAATGTTCCAAATATTGTTTAAAAAATAAATAAATAAAATAACTTATAGAAAATAACTACTTTGAAGTGTGCCCATTATACTACCTTTTTGTTGCCCTTCAATTCTGACCAGTCAATCTATCAAGTTTTTTATTCTCTTTTTACATTTCAGAACGCCATTCAGCGCTTATAAATAGGTATGTTTTCTTTTCTACATTATTACAGTATATGCATGAGCGCATTATTTTTAACGCATTGAAATGCTCAACAGTATGCACGTTTTACGAGCAGCGAACTTCATCTCGTTTGGCATGTTTCAGTCTTAACACTAAATAGTTTGTCTATGTGTGAGTGAGGAAACGGTAGCAAGTCAAAACATTTACCCGGTGTTATCAACAGAGTCGTAATTGACAAGATACAAATCCCTGATTTCACATTATTCCATTTCTGCCTAATTCTATTTCAGACGGCCCTCCTCTCCGCGAACTTGTTTCCCGCCTAATATCCCTGCCAAGAAAAGGCCAGTCTCCCAACCAGAGGTACGTACACCACATCGGGTTTTCATCTTTACATCCCGAGACCAATAACGGTAACTTGTTTTAAGG